>PYAF01000205.1:849729-862187 GCA_007407185.1 Glycine tomentella | reverse complement strand
ACTTATTAGTTTTTCAACTTATAACTTTCAGTTACCATCAAACTTTCTAACATTCAAGTAGTTTTTTTTAGCTTTTAGCTAGTTTTTTTTCAAATATAACCTATATTATTTTCTTTTATACTCACCATTATACGAATTGAAAATTTACCTTATGCTTCTCTTCTTTCTTTTTCTGCTCTCTTTTTCTTTACTAGTTGACTTGATATTTTATAAAGAATATATATAGAGGGTGTAAAAAGAAATATGAAATGAACATTATATTTCTCTCAAAGATAGTATTTTTTACAATTTTAATTCTTTACACCATCTCCACACCTACAATTACTTAATTAAGGCATGTTACTTCTTTGAGTTCAAGGATGAAATACTTTTATGGTTGAATAACTTTCATTTGCCATGATTTGGGTTTGGTACTTTGGTTACATTATATATACAAGACTTTTTATTTCAGTTATTCAGGCATGTTACTTCTCTGAGCTCAAGGATCAAATACTTCTATAGTTGACTAACTTTCATTTGCCATGATTCATGTTTGTTTACATTCTATATACAAGATTTTTTTTTCCAGTTTGTGTACGTGTGCATGTGGGCTGGGGGGGTGTTTTACACTTTTACTGGGTGCCTCTACTGATTTTTAATTCATGTATTAGAGTTTTTTTTTTTGAAGATATAGGCCCTTGTTTTCATTTGTAATGCAACTTACATTAATATTAGAACATTAGGCTCCATTGAACTGGGTCATTTTAAGAGTGCGTTTGATTTACTAAAACACAAACGATAGAATAGCACAAAAACACTTGTTTTATATTTTATTTTAAAGAAACTTATAAAACAACACAAAAACAAGGATTATGTGTACCAGACAAAATTAATGATTTTTATTACTCACAAAAACATGGACAACCTTTTGTCTCGTACGTAACATAACCTTAGAAAAATAATAACCCATTTCTCTACTCTCTTTACTCCCCAAACTACACATAACGACAATTTCAAATAGCATCGACCAAACTTTAATCACTCTAATATTTAAACTAGTTTGTATTAGGCTACACTATATATACGTTATACTTTGTTCATATCATCACATGTTTAGTGTATACTCAAATTAAACAATACATAACACAAAATTATTTGTATAGTGCATTGACTACCAAATGATAATCAGAACAATAAAACTCGTACTGTCATGACTCGTCTACTTATGTTGTACTATACTTCTTTTACTGTCCTATCAGATGCATATCAAACACTTCGTGAGTGTACATGTTGTATCACTTTTAATTTGAAGAAAGAAAAAGGAAAAGACATAGAAGGGATGAATGGATGATCAATTTTTCATCATTTTGTTTTCTCAAAAATGGAAAAGTGTTTGCAAAAGAGGGTCTTGAACTGTGGTGTCTATATATTAATAGCATTTTAAATTTACATCTGTTGCTGTTGCTGTTTTTTTTTTTTTTTAAGATGGACACTTACATCTGTTAAAAAGGAGTTTCCTTTCCTTTTTCTTTCTCTTTCTTCTTCACATCATTAGCATTTTATTACGTAAACTAAAAAAATTTGTATCCAATATTATATAATTAGTGCATGGGAAACAAGATTGACAAAACAATGAACAACACATTAAAGTAAACAAACAACATTCATGTATATATGAATTCCTCACATCATGTAATAACATGAAATATGTATCATTTTCGGGTCTGACTCAGGATCGATGGGAAAGATAGAGATGAACACAACAGGGGAAAGAAGACTTGGTTGTGCATCAAGTCTTCAGCCCTATCTGTTAATTCCCAATCTTCCATGGTCCTTGTTCACTCCTCAAATCAAATTTCATTCTAATCTATATATAAGAAGAAAGAGGCATAAATTTTTAATAGTACATATGATTATATGTGGCAAAGGCAGGAACGGCATACCTTGATGTTGTGGTGGTTGTGATTGTTCATTTGAATCATTTGCAACAACACCTGACTGAGACGCTGTTGTTGGATCTTTGTGTTCTGGATTGCCACCAATAACTTGAACAAGAGCCGATACCACAGCCGATATATCTTGCTGGGACCGAGAAGAATAAATCGGAAACGTTTTCTCTTCTTCTTCCAAAGGAAGTGGTCTCTTTCCATGTTTTCGATCCACTTTGGCAACTCAGATCGATCGATTCCGTGAAAGGTATCAAGTAGCTAGATGTACGTAATTCTTCACTTCGCTGTTCTGTAATGACTCTGATGGAGTATTAATTAACTACACCATTTCCTTTGTGGTTACGTTGAACGTGACCGGGTGGGTGCGCAAGGTAATATTGTATCTGACTAATATCAGTACCTGATGCTATTGTATTTGGGTAGATCGAACGTAAAGCCGATTAGAGAAAGGAAGAAAAAATCGAGCTAAGATAAGGAGTAGGGAAGAAGCTAGGGCTTTTCAACGAATTTTTTAGGTCTATAAACAGACGAAAGGGGAACAAAAAAGTCTCGATCAGTTTCCCGTATTCTTCTTCCTTTTCATAGTTTACTTTTGGACGTTTACTTCTTAAAACAATTCTTGCACTTTTTAAATTCATATCATATTTCAATGGGTATGGATTAGTTGATAACATATGCTAATTTTATAGAAAAATTTGGATTCATCTCGATAAAATACACTTTTGGGGAGGGAAAAAAAATTTAAGCATAACAAAATTTTAAATCAATGATTAATGGTCTAAAAGATCGAAACTTGTAAGGATTTATTGAAAATTTGAAATTTTAGTGAAAAGTTAAAAATCATTGAAAAAAATTATATCATATTGTATATATAATTTAATTGATATACAGTATGCAATGTCACATTTTTTTTTAAGTTTAAATCTTATTCAAACTACCTTAAAGTCTTATATATCATAAATTATGATTTACACGGTAATCTTTTCTATATTGTTAATGCATACCAATTAAATCCTTTTATATATTATTTATTTATTGATGTTATTTCTTTCTTGGATTTTATTTGTATTTATTTAATCATTGTACATGTGAATTAACTAACACATGTATAGTTATTTCAATTTAAACGATCTCAGGTTAAAATTCTGAATATACTATTTTTTTTAGTTGTTTTGGTCTAAGATTTTTCTAGGGTTAATAATTATCTATCCACAACATGAAAAGTGTCATATCGTCTTCAGGCTTCAGGGGCCTAGGGTGCTTTATAGACACTCCATCCAGGATTGATCTATTGATAATATGTTTTAAGAGATAAGATAAGATTCTATAATTAGATGAAATATATTCTTGATATTAATTAGGATATAACGAATATTGTTTCCATTTATTAAGGTTTTATTATATATATATATATCATCATATAACCTTAATAAATATATATATATATATGGGCATGATATTACACTACTAATCTAGTCATGAGTTCAGATAATAGAAGAGGTGCGGCTCGGTGTATATCAAGGGTTCTAGATGTTCAGTCAAGAGTTGATCGAATGTCACACAACTCCTAGGCTCAAGTGTGAAGTTTGAAGATGCTAGTAAAATATCAAAATAGTACGGTACACAACTCCCTAGGCTAAGTACAACGTATGAAGAGGCTAGCAAAATATTAAAGTTCTATTGATAACCGATTGAATGGTACATAACTCACTGGGCTCAAGTGCCAAGTATGAAGTGACTAATAAAATATCAAAGCTCCGTTGATAACCGATGGTATGGTATAATAATTATGTTATTAGTATAAATTATTTATCAAATTTGTGAAATGACTAATATTCACCATAAACTTGATTGACCGCGATCAAAGAGGACCAAGCTTAATTCCATTAAGAACAAAGACTTGTTAGACCATAGTACATATACTATATAAAGATATCTATAAAGATACTTTTATCATCCATAATAGTTTCTACATAGTTTGGGAGGAATATTCAAAGCAGAGTAAAAAAATATATTTCTAACGATTGCCTACAAGCCAAACTTAAGCCTTTGGGCGGCCTAGAAGATGAAGTGCATAAAAAGGGTTTGCTACTAGCCTCGATGCCATTGTTATTGGCTCTGCCCGCATGGGTGAAATTTATTTTATTTTTCTAAAATATCCTTTTCAAAAGGAATCATTTGTTCTATTGTATAATCACCTACAAATTTTATAAAGAAAATAGGTTTTTATTATAGTGCAGATGAATGTGAATAAAATATAAATCAAAAACATTTTAGGTTTTAAATTTTGTACACATAAATGTGTTTCCATTTTTTTTTTTTTTTTTGTGATGCATGGGACATCAATCCCTCAATTGGATCGTCCAAGGAAATTCAAAACAAGTATTTATCTTGTTATATTTCTTTTGTAGCATATTATAGTTCTACATGTTTGCTGCATATCGAAAAGTGAAAAATTCATGTGTGTTTCCATAAGCAAAATTAAGTAACAATTTCATTAAAATAAACTTATTCCACAATGAGAGTATAGTTAGTCCAACGTGACGTTATATATAAGACATTACATTTTATGATATCAAAGTTGGTAATATCTTTTAAGAGAAAAACTATTGGGAATAGATGCCTTGCGTCTTTGTTGTGTACTTTATATAGTTATTTCGGCAAGGAAAAAAATATTGATTGACATTGCTGTGAATTTTTGTATTATTGTACCAACCCTCTCGTAGTTAATTACGTTCTATGTCACCAATATCACCCTCACAGAATTTGATTACCCCAACAATAAGGTTGGCATCTACTAGATTACTAAGATCGACTGAGTCTATGATAAGTGGCGGATTCAAAAAAAAATCTTAGTGAGGACAAGAAATAATTTATAATATTATCACACATAAATATATCACTAAGAAATAATTCTTAGTGAGGACATAAAAATATCATAACCAAAAAATCTAAAATACTCATGCTTTTACAAATTGCAACTATGTTTTATGAATTTTTATACTTTAAAAATGTTCTATATATTTTTATTGTCAATATTATAAAAAAATTAAAAGAATAAAAAAGTAACATTAGTATTAATTTATTCTTTTTTATTTCTTATATTTCTTTACATTCATTTTAAAACGATTCATTATGGGAGTAATATTTATTTTTATGGGAACAATTTTTTTTTATTATGTGAGTGGAGATCAATTAAAAATATCTTGTGGGGACAATTGACCCCACACCTGGATCTAATGTCTATGATGAAAGCATATATGCATTGTCCCAGGATGTGAAGTTCAGTTACCAAATCTTAGGAACGTTTTTTCTAGCAACACATGAACACTATAAACTAACTTTTTGTGTTGTCATTCTCTCAAGTTTCTTGTCATGTCCACACTTTAAGCTGAATGAACTCTTGCATGAAAGACAGGAGTGTCTTAGATATAAGTCACACGTGAGCCTCTCCTAACAACTTAACCTTTATAGTAATTGATTATTGAGTCATTGACAATGAAAATAGAATATTTCTGAATATATAATTTTATTTTGATGAAAAAAATGCAATGCCACTTGAGCCAATGACCTTTCATTTGAGGAAATATTTGAAAACAAAAAGAACATTATATGGTTCTCTTTCTCTACTTTAATAGGCAATCAAAATTAGAAATGTCTGTATAAAACATACGGCAGCTAGGTCAAATTGGATTGTTACCATATAAGTATTGCTGTTGTTTTAACAATCTTATTATATTAGTATTGTTTGGTTGTACAAGTTAATGATGTTATATTAAACTTGTGCATAACCTAAAATATTAGTATAAATAGTAGTATTAGGTAAGTTATTTTCATAACAACAACAACAACATTACTTAGAATCCCATTAGTAAACTAACCTCTGTTGTATTTCCTCTTTTCCATCTAATCCTTAAATTTCAACATGGTGTTCTGACACCTGCCCATGGTTGCATCCACCATGGAGTTTTCAAACAAAGGAACTGTTAGGATCCAATTGCAATACGGACTTGAGTCTAACATTGAAAGTATAGATTCTAGTAATGGGTTTATTGGCCATGGGTTCTCCAACTATGACAGCTAGCTTTTGTGTTGTGATTCTCCCAAGGTTCTTATTTGGAACTCCTCAATATTTTCTTTCTATTTGTAGCTTAGAATTGTCATTTTCCTAGGTTTTTCAGTTTCCTCCCCATGTCCTTGTGATAGTCAAATATGTTCTATCCTGTGGAGTTTTCCTACTCCATTGATTCTGCCTTGTCTTAGGGAATCAGAATACCCTAGATTGTACTAGATAGAGTGATGAACATACTTGACCTGAAAGATTAGAATGAATAGGATTATTGAGTGTTTTTATATCACATTTGTTTACAGTCCAATTAATATTTAATAAATAATTCTCCCTTTTTTTCTCTTTTCCATATACTCACTAAATTTCAAGAAACAAATCATCACTCTGTTATTTTTATACCTTGCTTCCTACTTGTTGAATATTCAAGAACACTGGCTTCCATATTGGGTTGTGATCATTCTTTATAATTTCTGTTTTACAAATTGGAATACGGCTACCCCCTCCAAAACTTTTGATACCAATAGAAAGGGATCCTGAAGGACAAACAAAAGCACGTCTTCCGTTAATAATTGGTGTTTTGTAATGGCTAACAAAAGGCAAAAAATTATACATACACTTCTTGAGAAGAGATCCCTATATTCCAAATCTGAACACCTGAGAATCATCTCTATTGTAGTCTTTGAGCTAACACATTCCTCAGCATGCACCAAGAGTTTTCCACAGTTTTGGGACTGGGTAGATCTGATAGAATCTTCTCTTCTGTGTAAATCTAATGTCATTGATCGATCAAACTTAGTAATTATCTGCAGGGGCCAAATTTGTTACTGTTGGTGGGTACATTTGTTGGGATGCAATTTTATTTTCAGAAGTGGATAGGACAGCAGAATTTGAGTATATATTTCTTGGATTCAAAAATTTCCAATAAGCTTGGTACTTACCCAATTAACTACTGGGAATACCAGTAGTAGTGTGAGATAGAGATTAGTTGTAATAGCTTCATTGAGTGTGTAATGAAATTTCTTTTAGTTGTCAAAAATCAGTCAACAAAGAGTTGAACAGTCTCTACTTTACCTCAGATAATGCACAGGTTGCCTCACCTAGATATTGCTGCTCTTCTAGCTTAAGCATCTGCATCAGCCGCCCCAATCACTATAATGTGGACTTCTATAATCAAGCTCTATCAACATGTTATCACATCTAATGAACAAGCAAGTAAAAAGGTCCAGATAGCAAATTAATGTTTTCAGGGAAAAAAAAAATAACTACGTACTCTATTGCCCATAGACTCTTCGCTATGCGAAGGTAAGGGAAAAGGATATGTCTTGCATATGCAAAGAGACTGTTTTTGGATTCAAACTCATGACCAATAAGTCACCATGACACAATTTTACCCTTGTGCCAAGGCTCAACCTCTATATGTTTTCAGGGAAAGAATTTGTAAATTATTTTTGCACAACCTTGAGGCGATTGTTCAGAATCTTAACCATTAGGGAAAAAAAAGTGGGGTTCAGTTGTTATCCACTGGAGCACAAAAAAGGCTCTGAGGAATCTGATTCTGTAAATAGCAGCAACCAAAAAGTCTCATCCAGTGATCCATGCTTATCAAGCATGAACAAAAATTTAAAATTCACTTTTCTCCTAAAATGATTCAGAACTGTGAATTTACATATCCATACAGAAAGGGTAGCAGCGCAGCATATAGCATGTGAAGTTTCCTTACAAGATAAAAGCTTGAACTAAAAAGGTGAATCTTGGAGTCTATGTGGTAAAATAAAGAAAATGTAACTGACACCACAACATATAATGAGGCATAAAATGAATTTGAATTCTCAACAGTTACATGTTAAATCTCAAGCCAGATGTAGGCCATTATTATCCAGTGTGATGACAAAAATATATACTAGAACCATATCTTAGGAAGAAAAACAGAAGAAAAATTAAAACGTGCATGACATAATAAACACTACACCTTTACATCTATGTTGTGAAAATGAGTATCAACATCATACACACAAACCTGTTATGAAAGAAATTTTACAAAACAATTCTTGGCGAAACAACAAAATGCTCATATGCCTTGTTAGAAGTAAAAACATCAATATTTAAACTTGCACTAAAACCTGAACAACCTCAAAATTATATATGAGAGTGTGTTTAGTAATCCATGTAGGATTTAATGAATTCAGAATTACTTTGTCCGGAAAAGTTCCTCGAGTGCTCCATTTTTTCCTCTTGCATAAAGAACCATCATTGGATCACTCTACAGAAATGAAGCGTTACACAATAATCATGCATCTGATTGATGAGAATGGCTATTAAAAAGCATGGCATTTTATGTAAAGGATGACAATCATTACATCCAAGTGGACAATTGACAGTGGCCGCATTGATCCATGTAGGTTGTTTGCTGAACTATATTAAAAAGGTCTAGTTCTTTTTGTCTGGAACGAAAATGAAGTTGTTAAGATTTTCATGTTTGTGATAAGATGATTCAACTTCATGCTCACTACAAATTATTTGTTAAAAAAGAAAGAAAAAAAAAATAATGTATTAGTATATTAATGAGAGTCAGGGAAACTTTTTTATGCATCTTTACTTGAGAGAATCACCTTGCGTTTGGCCAGAATTTTGCTTTTAATATGGATTATCTGTGGTCCTCATGACAACAGCAATTCCCAGTTACCAATTATTTTTTAACAAAAGGCATATTCCAAATCTCAATCTGGGATCATCTCATTCACGAAAGCATCTACACAAGTGAATGCGACATCGACATCATTTTTTCCACTCTTTTCGTTGGATTTAAATCCTTAAGAGGTTTAACCTCCTTCAAAAAGTAAGTTCTGATGACAGTGTGATTCAGTACAACTAAAACACATGACATGACATGACCCTTTCGGACTTCACAACATCCATCTCAGCATTAAAGATTACGTATTTTGTGACAAAAAAATTATCTGCTAGAGATGGCAAATCACAAATGCACGATCCCAAGAGGCAAGAGCTATATGCTACTCCCCTGATTTCTAAAAGTAAAATGCAACCAATTATTATTCATTACTAAAGTACTAGTAGTCTAGTGCTCAAGAAATTTCCTATCATCAATTTTTCTTGCACGTGCATAACGAGACGCGCATCAAATAAGTAGTTCAAACAAGAATCAATTAAGCCGATATGCAACTTAGATTAACATCAGTGAAGTAAGTAATCAAAATTAAACATAAATAAATAGCTATAGAAGAAAAAAATACCGAAACAGAGAAAGAAATTGAACAAGGTAAAATTAAAAAAGAAAACTACTATCTCCTCTCTCAAATAATCCCAATTGAGCATTGGATTTTGAGAAATTGCTTTCTGACATACATACATAGAGGGAATAAAATTGGATTTCCCAAACGGTCCAGTTTCTCCTTTGTTAAAAAAGTAAACAACAGAACAAATGCGTTGAAGGTGTTTGAGATTCATGCAACGGTTAAAACGACGAACTTTGGAGAGCACATCCCGATCACGCAAGCCAGAAGCAGAAAACGACAACTGCGAGAGAGAAAAGCGAGCAACGTTAAAAGCTAGTAAAGTAGGTGCGAATTGAAGTGGTAGCTGAGTGAAGCGACTTGGGAATAAGGAAGAGAGAGCGTAATGAACCTCGATCTGAGAGAAGAGGCCGTTGTAGCCGCGAGACATGAGGAAGCGATCGACGGCATCGTTGGGAGCGTTGGCCGGATTGAGGTGGCCGCCGGCGGTGCCACCGATGGCCGTTTGACCGCCGGCGACGTCGGAGCAGCAGTTGCCCATAGACTGGCTGACTGGGTGAAGTAAACGTGTAGTAGGTGACCTGACCGGGAAGACTCCAAAGTCGGAAATTGAAACGAATATCGAGAAAACCGGACCTTGAATATCCTATTATTTATCTTCTTTCTACATTGCCAAATTATCTCTTTGCCTTTTTCTTTTTATCCTTTATGTTGTGACTTATCACTCTTTTCTTTTTGTAAATTATTTTAAAAAATAATACAATTTTAATAATAATGGTCATATGAATTAACAACACACGCTCACTATGGAGTTTGTAGGGGAAAACTGGATTCAATCCCCTAAAATAATTTTGGGGAGGGATGTGAAATTTTTAGTGTGATGAAATCTTATCAAATATTTCCATACAAATTCTTGTTGAATGAGAATGCAATCTCGAGAATGAAGTTTTCAATCTCTACCTGTTAGATCATAAATTAATAACTACGTCTAATCTCTAAAAAAATCTCAATTATTTTATTTTTTTCTTTTAAAATAAAATATTTATATAATTCTCATGAATAGGACTTGTCTAAGACCATGGAAATATCATACTATAAATAAGAATAATATATATAAGGTACAAATAATAAATTGAAGTACCCATTTAATAATAAATTTTCCTTTTACTTTTGTTCCTTTAATATGTCTAGTATTTTTGGTAATTGTCACCGAGGAGCCAAAAATATTAATTACAGTAGCTTTCATTTTTTTTTAAAAAAAAGTGTATTTTAAATTTCAATTTCCCACAAAATTTATATATAATATTATAAATATTTGTGTATTTTATTTAAATTAAAATAAAAATTTATATTAAGCATCTTTGTATTGAAAAATAACACTAAAAATTTTTCTTAAAAAAATTAGAAGTTGACACATTATTGAGATTATTTTTCATTTTTTTTAGAAAATTGTATAAAATATTTTTTTATTGTGAAATGTTAATTTGGTTAGAAATGTCAATAATAACCTCTCTCCCTTCTCTCTTCCTCCTTCTTCAAATATTGGATCAATCTTATATTGCTATGTAAAAATTTTGTTACTTATAAAAAAAAATTCTTTGTGACCAAAAAATACTACGTACATGTGAAGTATATTAACTTTTAATTTTTTAACTTTCAACTTTTACCTAATATTTTAATTTTCAGTTATCTTATCTATTCATTTTATCAAACACATACTAATATACAAAAATGTGATTAAATTTATAGAAATATTTTAACAAGAATTATCAACTGCTTGTAAAGATTTTTGGATTTTCGCAAGGTGAGTTGTTATGTTCTTTTAGGATGTGTTAATAAATTTTTTTATCTATATAAAAAATTATCTTTTAAGATATATAAGTGCTTTTATTTTTTTCATAAATCTTTAAGACGTTATTACTATTATTTTTCCTAAAAAAATACTATTATTATTATTATTTTCTTTAACTAATTCTTTTTTTATTTCTTAAAAATAAATAAAAAGACACGAACTGTCTCTGTTTTAACTAGTATATATATATATATATATAAATAAAATAGTACCCTCTCTTTCGCCTAACATAATCTATGACACCTACATTTCTTTTTTTAGGTGTTGAATACAGTTTTTTATCCCACCAAACTTTTTCCATATCTTAATTGGTGGAGATGTATGTTGAAGCATCTTTTCCTACCTAGCTAAAAGAGAGAGCACGCAGAGAATTAAGTATAAGAGAACCAAGAAAGTAAGGAGGAGAAAATGGGCGTGCATGTCTGGCGAAGGAGCATGCATAGGCTGCAATTCTTAACGTGCCTTCTTAAAGTGGAACAGCACACCTGTTAAATTTTCAATAAATATCTTGAATTTAAGATTTAATTTTTATTAAATTCTCGATAAAAGAGATAAAAAAATCTTTAATATAAAAAATAAATTTTTATAGAAAATCTATCTAGATCTATATATTATTAAAAAAAAAAATTCTTTCTTTCTTTCTCCCTAATATCTTTATATGAGATATATTATTAAACAAAAAAATTAAAGAAATCTTCAATCCTATATGATACTATAAAATCCACCAAAAAATAATCTAAGATTTCAATTTAAAATTTGTCACTAAAGATACTCTAATCTTTCTTACCAATTACCATTTCCTCACATGGTCCCACCTTAACCCCCTTCCTCCGCAAACTATGATCATTTTATTACTTTATTAGTTAATTTTATATTAAATATATTTTTTATCTCCATAAATTTTTATTTTTTAATTTTTAATTTTATTTTTAGTCCCTAAAAAATTTCACCTTTTCAAATCAATTATCTAAGTTTGTAATTTTTTCAATTTTAATTTCTATAAATGTTAATTTACAAGAATTCAAAATAAAAAAATTTAAAATTTTAAAGAAACTAAATTGAAAAGGCACAAACTAATAAAAATTAAAAATGAACAAAAAAGTTTATAAATACGAAAATTAAAAAAAACAAACCTACCCGAACAAAATTATAAAAACTAAAAATATATTTATTAACTATTAATTATTGGGAACATAAGATATTAAAGAATTTTTCATTTTGGGGTACAAGAATTTGTAAGGAATGGTATTTCTTATATATTTTATATCTAGATTTGGTATTTTGTATAGTTTAAAAATATAATCCTACAATTATTTCATGATATTCCTAAAAATAAATTTTAAAAAAATCTCTTGTAC
>PYAF01000205.1:806683-849629 GCA_007407185.1 Glycine tomentella | reverse complement strand
TAGAAAAACAAACATCTCTTAAGTTGTGAGGCATTTATTGTAAGGTATACATGTTTCAAATTTTATTCAAAATAAACAGGAAAAAAACGGATGATATTATTAAAAAAAACAAATGCTTACTAAAATAATTATATTTTGTCATTAAACACATGAATCAACTAGCATAAAATTATTTTAACTTAACATTTGAATATGCAGTTGTTTAAATACTTAAAAAAATTAATGCTAACAATTATTCTGACTCGAACAAATTAAACTTTGCACTCGTATTAAAGGATTCATTTGGTTTATATCAAAATATATTTTGGTATATATTTTAATTGATCCATGCATAATATAGCAAACCAACACTTTTCCTAACTATATATTATTCAGATTTAATTTGGCACATCATACACTGCTTTTCAGTTTTGAATTACAAAGATAATAAAAAAAAAAAAGTAGAACAAATAAAATGGAAATACATGTGACCGCATTATAGTGATTAGTATACCAAAATGCTAGTCAACATGCAAAAATGACCATTGAGTCAAGTAGTCAACCACTAGAGGACGGGATGCATCCATGATAGTGACAAGCACATAGACAAACCAAGTGTTTGCTGAGAATTCGATTCTCAAAACTCGTTATCAAACATCAAAAACATGTATATAAAATTTTGTTTGCAACATCACAAGCAACTTTCATATTATATACGAAGTAAACGTCCGTTTACCGTCGATAAAATTCATTTTGAAAGAGTAATAGAGAGATGGCATATATACACATGGCTTCAAGAAATAATATATATCCCTCCATGGCCTAACTAATTCCTTTTGTTAGTCATTAAAATCATAAATTCATGTGTGATTTAGAAAATGTCTGTAAACCATACTGATCATTCCTTTTCCAACCATAACTTCTACAGCACTCAAAGAAATGAGACAGAACACGATGCATCTGGAGAATTGACATGTTCTACACAACCTTGTGTAACCCAATGTTGAGATCAGATGATATGGAAATCAGGAGGGGAACAGACTGAAGCCACATGGCTCTGAAGACTCGTCTCTGATGAGCTTTTATAGATTGGGAAGGCTTGTGACCATTATATCTAATATCAAATATGTGAATCATGGGGTCAGCTGAACCAGATGTTATGAACAGTCCATTGGGGGACCAAGCCTGGTTTATCAGAGCTGATTGACATTCGCTGCTTTCTTGCTTCCATCCAAAGGCATGAAGTTCTGTCCGTTTTGATCTAATATCAAATAATCGAAGCTGCCTCTCATGGGTGCTGCAATGCAACAAATAAAAGAAAAAGAATAACAGTTAATGTCTCCTTCAATAAACTTACATATATACAAGAAAAAGATACAGTCAAAACTAAACTCGTAATTATACTCTGTCATGCCACCCAAGCATATGACATGGGTTGTCAAATTGAACTGTGATCTCCTGATTGAAAAGTTAAGAAAAAAAAAAAACTTAAATGTGGGCAATGTTCTCATTTTTTATCCTTATTTAGAAAGAAAGCATAAGGAAGGCCGAAATGTCACTTACACAATTTTTTCCATCTTAAGTCCATAGTCCAATAAGCAACCAACATAAGGTACATTCAGTCCAGGAGCTGATCACAGCAATTCATAATAGCATTTCTCACCATTATGGTGTTACAAATCATAATAAGCATGACAATATTTTCAACATCCGTCACAAACATTGCAGTTCCCCTTATTAAAATATCAATGAGTTTTTATGCATGTACATGTAAAATATCAGCCATTTTCTTTTAACATTAATTGAGATTCCTTACTTCTTCCACTAAAGTGAGAGGAGTCAAATCCGGCTTTAATAATATAGCAAAGCTTGGGACAAACTGAATTACAAAGGCAGATGCAGATGAAATTTACCCCGTTTGGACCATGAATAAATTGACGTCATACGGATTTGGCAGGACACTCAAACATTTACTATCAACTTGATGCTTGAACTCTTGTTTTCCTGCATGAACATCATACCCCAAAATCTTCTTGTCTTTACCAGCGGACAACACAATTTGCTTGTGCTGCATACCAGCCACTCCCATGACGGAAGAAGAATGATCATCCTTATGCAATAGTTGGGGCTTCCATATGTTCTCACTATTCTCATTCCACATTATGACAGCATGGTCAGTTCCACCAGTTACAAAACTGGTATTTTCCCAGGGCAGAAAAACAATGCTATTTATAACACCCTTAACATGAGGCTTGTCCTCTAAGAAATTAACACGCGCTTTCTGTCAATTACATGCATACATTACATAGTATCAATCAACTATAAAAGGAAACCAAAATCTAAACTGTTATTTGCACTCCAGCATATTTGCCACAAAAGTCATATCTTACCTCTCCCCCTTGTACCTTACTCAAATCTGTAACTGATATCTGAGAGTCTTGACTATCAGCATTATATACTGAAAATACACTGTTTCCATCTGGGTGCCAGGCTACATCTTCTGGCCATCTCCTCTGCTTTTGGGATGCACAATCAGTAGTTCTAAGCAGAGAAGCTCCTGATCTACAAATTAAGGTGAGGAGAAATAAAATGTAAAATATATAATATGGGGTAAGAATATTTAAAATACTTTGATGTTCAAAGTTATAACGCTTTCTCCCACAACACTTAATATATAATACCACCGAGGGACAAGCTGTCACCGTTGGTGGAATGAGCAAAACCTCTATAAATCAAGGAACAGAAGTCAAGTTCCATGAAATAATAGTGCACAGTGCAAACCATCGCATAAACTAGTAAGTTCAAATTAAGAAACTTGAAGGGTCTCACAAATTTTACTAAAGCAAAAGAGATGGAGAAAAGATCCCAAACAAAGTCCCAGTACACAATCTGTACCCGTCTTATTGCTGTCCAAAAGGATGCATTTACATGACAACCACCAAATCATTCATAAAATTCACTGCAGCCTACTATTCACTACAAATGATAAAGAATTTTCCTGAAAATGCATATGTGAAAGCGTAAATAAAATGAATTCGAGTCGAGAGACCATATTATAAAAGAATATATTCATGTAATTTTAACAATGAATGTCCTTTTTCTTTAAGAAAGAACCATATAATAAAAAAATAGTACATCAAAAAATGTCTGCCATGCATTAGACCTGTATTCGAAACAAGGAACGCAGATTCAATTATCTTGCAGATTCCTTAAGCAGAATTATATTTTAACTTCAATTGTATGATCTTCTCGTTAGATAATTTCATATTTTGATAGTCAACTAACATGTAGGTCTAACAATATAAGGAGATTTTTAAAATAAAATAAAAACTTAAAAAAGAAAAACTAAGACATACCCAGAACTATGAACTTCCCACAAGTTGACCACTCCGTCCAAAGCACTGCAAACATTCACAAAAGATGCAAGCATCAGACACAAAAGCTATATATGCTTTTGCTTCCACTATTATATTTATATGGGCAGGTCTTTGAGGATTTAAGGAGCTTTTAAAACACTAATATCGGTCAATAATGCATGAGATCATGCATTTGGCCAAAAGCTGAAGAGGAAAAAAGATAAGCAGACGACGAGTTACACAAAAAGGCAAATTTTCACACTAAGTCAACTCTCAACAATAACTGAGTTGTGCATTTGAATATTGGTTTGCAAACTATAATCCATAATCCTTTTCATAAAGAAATGATTATACTACCTGGTGACAAAACGCTGATCATTCACAGGACACAAAGCAATACATCGCACTCTTTTTTTATGCTGACTTGGCAAGTAACTGCTTAATTTTTGACAAACCACAGCGCCTGGTGAAGAACTCATGCATACTAAAGGAACCAATGCCTCATGTTCTTTCCTTCCTGGAAAGGAAATAAAATTAATTCTTGCCAAAGTTAGACTTAGTAATGTGTATGAGAGGCCAAATTTATATAAGAACACCAATTAATGAAGGCTACCAAATTTCCTTTTGCACCCTCTGTCCTTGATTTCAGTAGAAACTCCAAGAGACTTTGCGGTTATGGAATGCGAAATTTTTGAATTCACAGTAACGTGTGACTTAGACTGATGGTGGTTTATGGAAGAAACGTCACTTTTATGAAAAGAACCGTGTTTTGATCCATGATGTTCTCTGTTCACATGTTTAGTTTCAACACCTGATGAACTTGCACTAGTTTGACCTCTGAGGAGAGCCAATTTGGATTCAGATTCTCGCAACCTTTTTTCCGCTTCCTCAAGCTGTAAAGTAATGTTATCCAAACACACAATCAGCTCATAATTTTCCACACAAAGATTAATTCTACCTATTTTGGCTTTTCTTGGAATAATAAACAATGTCTCCTAAACATGTTTAGTTCACGTTTCTCCATCAAATCATGCACGCAACTACACTTATTTCACGTAAAATTTGTGTGTCTAACTGTCTATCTCTTTCCACAATAAAACTTTACTAGTCTAATGTTTTTTGAAAATGAGTAAACGTAAAATTCACGCAAAAAAAAAAATATGTAAAATATGAGCATACTAATTAACGAGTAATGCAAAAAAAGGAAAAACGATGAAGAGATAGGAAGAACCTGGATGGTGTAATGAGAAATGTAGTAACGGAGGTTTTTGACTTCACGTGTACGGTGGTCGACGAGAGCCACCAATGCTTCCTCGTGTTCTAACCTGCTATTTACGACGCCGTTCTGTTCGTGTTCCGTTTGCTTGCTTTTTTCGTTAGGTTCGAATCCCATTTTCTACTGTCTATTGCTCTTCCTTCAAAATTTGAAAGAAATGAAGAGGCGCTGAACGCTGTACGTCGTTTTATAGGGATGGTTACTGATAATTAGGAAGGTAACTGCCAACTAAGAGACATGTGCAACATAATTGATAGTTACTACGTCCAACTCTAACTGTGTTTTTGTAAATCATGATGAGAAAGTTCAACCTTAATTTTCATCAAATCTTTAATATTTATTATTTTCAAAATTATGATAAAATCAATTATAATATAAAATAATTATGGTAGAGTTGAAGCAAATAGAATAATTTTTTTCTTCTATCAAAATCAATTTTGTAACACTAATTTTTTTATCTTAATTATTATTTTTTTGGCAATTTATTTTTAATTGATCTATGCTATTTTGCAAAAGATAAATCGAAATTCTTGTTGACATTTCTAAAATATTACTCCCTTCAATCTTGATCATAGAAGAAAAAAAAGACACATTTCATATTCATTAAAAAAATTAGTTAACTTCGTTAAACTATATTATTTTTAATTATTTTTTTCTAAATTATCTTTCATTGTAATTTTATATCATGTATAAAAAAGCCTTTGACCTTATTATATGAATGGATATTTTGAAGATAATCTCATTAAATAAGATATAGATAATTAAGATTTGTTTATATTTGAGAAAAAAAAATAAGAATTTTTATTACTTTTATATTTTATAATCAAGGAAGTAAAAGTCAATGAACTATGTCATGTTTTTTTTACCAAATATTCATGCATGTTAATCCATTAGAATTGGGCTAGTGATGTTAATCCATGCTGTTTGTATAAGGTTGTAAGCTTTAATCTTGTCGCTTTTGTACATAATACAAAAATTCCTGTGTTAATTATTAGATTAGATTAGATTAAAATGTCTTAAAATTAAATAAAAATGTTAATAATTCATAAAAAAATTAAATCAAATCTGAATTCTTGTTTTACACAAAAAAATATAATTGAAATGAATTTTCCTCTTAATTAGTAATAAAGCAAAGATGATGCAAGAATCTAAATCAAATTTGTCTTCAAGGTCAAACTAGTGCAAATTAATTAGATGTTGAAACAAATATGAATTGTGTCAATTTGTGTGTATAACACTACTCTTGTGTACATCGAATCGTTTTGCCTGTTAGTGCAATTCAAAACATTAAGAGTAAGTTTGCATGGAGTATTTTAAAATGTCAGAAAATTTAAAATTTAGGGAAATTAAGATGTATCAATTAAAATTATTTTATTTTCAAAATTTTGTATTTGGATAAAGAAATTGAATTTCTTCATTTTTAAAATTTTGAACCTCATTCATGGAAAAAACACGTAAGGTTGGGTGGTGTCGTGAGAGTAGCGGAGGTTAGAATAAGTAGGTGATTGAGACGGAGCAAAGAGTTGTGTATTTAGAGCTTAAAGAAAAAAGAGAATTTTAATTTATCACCTTTTAAAGGGAAATTCAAATTTCACATTTTTAGTTTTTTAAAATTCTGTTTTAAAATTTCAAAAATTTAAATAATTTTAAATCGAAGAATTTTAAATCTCCTAATAAATTACTTTCCCCAATTAAAATTCTCTATTCAAACACACTCTAACAGTACTCTTTCTTTTCTTTTTTGCTGTAGTGAGGAAAGAATTATTAGTACGTATTCATATCTTTATAATAAAAAGAAGAACTAACTCGGGTGTTAAACTTTGGAGCATGTTATCTAAGCGCCTTTAGGCACCCCTTTTATCGAAGAAGAAAAAACTTTGGAGCAAAACGAACTTACCACAGTATTATACTTTGGAATGAGGGTGGTAAAGACAAAAAAAAAATGAAAAATATTATATGAATATCTTTGTATTAGGAATGTTTATTATACACATTTTATGTTTTAAATTTAATGGCCATCCAATCAGAATACAAAATAATTTTATAAATAATTATTATAAAAATTAATAAATTTATTATATATTGTGATTTGTATTTAAATGATAATGTAAAATAATTTTATAACATTAATTAGTGGATAAACTTTTTTTCCTTTTATGTTTCTCTGTTTCTCTTTTTTCTATCATTTTATATTACTTATGAGTTTGATGTTCTAGTTTCTTTAATAGACAGTCACACATATATGTATTTTGAATTTTTTTTATTATGATATTATATATTTTATAAAAATTAGTGAATTTTTTAATTATAAAATATTATAAACTATTTATTGTCTTCATTAAAAGAAATTATTGCATCCTTCACCCTGCAAGTACTATAATATTGCATTTTCATTTGTCGCTTGCCTTCATTGAACTGCATGCTGGTACCATACTAATAATTCCATGCTCAAAAACGGAAAAGTGAAACATCTACATATTCAAGAAACAAAATAAGATAATACTATACTACAACTACAGATAGAAATTGTATTCAAATTAACATTTGATGAAAATAAACCTAAGCACTCTGTTCAAGGTTTAGTTAGGCAAAGAAACTAAACCATCCGAGAGAGATATGGAACTATATTTGCAGGCTTAAATTGAAAATTGAAGTTTTAAGTTTCATTATCCTTGAGAGAATTGGACTGTCATTCTCAACTTGAATTTCTAAACTCTAATACTGCTGGAACATAAAAAGAACAATTAATGTCTTTCACATAATATGAAACTGCAAGGAAAATGCAATACTAAGGCTGTGATTGCACACATCACGTGAAATGCCATTCATAATTGCCAAATTGAACATTTAATCAATTAATGGGGGAGGTGTTTTTGTCTTATTAGCTAATTCAGTAGACTCTCTATGTAATAATCATTGACAGGAAGTGCACTTGCACGCATTAATCTGATTATATTTATTGATTAAATATATGGAAGTCCAAAGGTTTATTTATTATTGGACCTACAATGAAAGGCTTCGGCTTCATATCTCAAAGTGACATTGGAAAGAAATACAAACAAAACATCATGCCAACTTTGACATTAAATGAGTTCTCAAATATAAAATGAGTAAAGCATCAATTTCATATTAAATTATTATTCTTCTAACAACTTAATTAACATGTGTTTTGAATTCGTCTCAGATACAATTACGTTAAATAAAACTTATTTAAGTAAATAATTTAGTTAAATAACTTATTTTAGGATGCATTTGAGTAAACAACTTAATTAAATACTTATTAAATAAGAACTTATTTATGCATAGGAATAAGTACTTATACTACATTTCGTAGGAATAAATATACAACTACGTAGTATGTTATTTTTATAATCAAAGAAAGTCTAAGTTGTAAGCTATTTTTATAAACTATCCTAGAAAATTTATTGAAATAAACTAAAACTATCTTATAAACATTTCATAGATTATTTTCACAGGTTTTCCGGTTGCTTACACACGGGTGGAACTACAAATACTGGAACACTGATCCATGAAATGTTACAAACATATGCACTAATAAATATTAATTTAGTATATTTTATTTCTTCTAAATTTCTATCTAGTCCCCCCTCAGCCCCACTGCAGTTACTAGCATTTTAATATAATACACTTTCTTCTAAATTTTTTATCTAGCCCCCTCGGTCCCCGTTTTGTTGCAGTCCTCTTCTAGATTTTTATAGTTGTAAATGTATAGAAAAGTTATCAGTAGTATTTATATTTTTTTATATTTAATCAAAACTGAAAACGCATAAAATTTAAAATTTTTAAATTTCATCTACTAAAAATGTTTTGACATAAATAGGAAGCCATCTTAGTGTATCAAATATTGTATTCTTTTCTCTCTCTTTTTTTTTTGTTCAATTTTAAGTCATGAATATCGTTTGTTTTTTGTCATCAATGAAATTAGGAGGCCAAAAACAAATCAAGTTAATTAACATGTTTTTTTTTTCTAGTTGGTATTTGTAATGAGTTTTTTCTTCTTTTATATATGTATTTTCTTATATTGATAGAAGAATTAAAATGTATTTATTCTTCATAAAAAAAGGATTGATTTAGATATATTTCATCTTATTCTTATGTCACAAACTTTAAATATTTCATCACATACTTATAAATTTGATGAACAACATTTGAAGGAAAAAAAGTCAATTATTATGATGTATTATTATATTTACTTTCATAAGATATATGATGTTTATTTTTTTATTTAACTGATTTTGGACATTTATTAATAATAAAACTAGCTATTATTAACTTTTTTATGAGTTAAATTTTCGTCCCCCCATATCAATATTTCTGGTTCTGGTTCTGGTTCTGTCTCTGCTTACAAAACTGCTTTGTCCAAATAAATTATAAATAAACTCTCTCAACCAGTCTCAAACAGCCTGTAACGTTTTTTTTAAAATACTACTCCAAGCTCCTAGGATCCATTCCCTCCCAAGCCTAACAGATTAGCGCAACATGGTACACTGGTTACAAAGCTAAAGGAGTTGGAATCTTTAATTCTTTATCTTAAATTTGATCTAGAAATCTGCGTATAAAAATTCTTACTAAAATTATCCCATTTTATAGAGTTCATCTCAAGCCTGTGTGAACAGAAAGAAATAGTGGCGAAAGAATTTTTTAAATAAAAATTTCAGCCGAAAGATGTTTTTTAACTTAATAATAAAATACTACTACTTTGTTTTTATTTTTCTTCTGATCCAAACGAAGTGCCAAGAAAGTTAGCACTATTGACGGCTGAGAATAGAAATCACTGGAAAGTGGAATTGGGTAGGCCGCAAGAATTTCAGAGACTGCAGTTGCAAGAGAAATAACAATATCCGAAATAATAATAATAAAGTAAAACTAAGATGTTCCAAATCATTCACTTTTATAGACAAAAAATGATCCCACAAGGGCACAAACGCCCCAGAATTTATAAAATTTTAAATAATACATATGAACAACAGTACAATGTTTTGTCCAACAAAAAAAAAAAATAGTACAACAATAATGAGCAATAAAATCCGCAGTTAAGTCCCCTTGAACCCCACAACTCTGAAGGGAACTTAATGCAAATGGTGACATCATCATCTGTTCAAAGCTAACAAAAATTTTGATCTTCAGTTAATCCATTCTCTAAACTTGTGAGAAGGTAGCAGGACGCCATGCAAAAATTTAGAAAATAAAGAAAAGTTACTACAATCAGTGACTTCATTCTGGTTATGTACCTAAGCCTCAGAAAACTTGTGTTTAAGGCTCCTCTATAAGCAAAAAAATTGTGAGCCCCTTTTCCTCCTGGCTCTACTTTCTCTCATAAAAAGAAAATGTCAATATACAGACTTGGGGGTTGGCATGACTTTATGGTGCAATGTTGAACAGTTAGTGCCCAACGAAGGCTAAATCAATTACGAGTTTTTTGAAGAGTCTATCCCATTAGTAGACTCTTCTCCACTTGACAAAGTTGAAGGGCTCCCTTGGCTTCGATTCTCCTCGTTGCCAGCAGTGCGAGATTTTCCGGGTCTCAGTCTAATATTGGCACCCATGGGGAAAGGCTCCTGCAGAGACAAAAAATATTGATCAGTTTTATCACCACCAGAAGAATCAGATAATATCTTATTCTTTCTAATTGGAATCAAACATGTCATTTTTATTGTTAAATGCACATCAGGTCTTGGAGATTCCAGAGCCTATATCCTAATTCTATTATTGACCACAAGACCCTCGTTGACCAGAGATACTGCCTGATAAGAGCTTATAAACCTTAGGCATGTCTCACCAGTACATAAGTTTGGACCTAATTCAACCCAAAAGCTAACTCAAAGAACGAGAGTTGTCCACCACTTATATACGTTTTCTTGGCACTATCTTTATGTTAATGTGAGATTTGGATTTTTTCTAATGCACCCCCTCATGCATAAGATTAATGGATTTGGTATGTAGATAATATAGTAAGTATCTTAGAATTTGGATTTAATCCTAACTCAACACCAAAAGTTAGCTCATAGGAGGAGGATTAATAAGTATAACTAAAGAACAAGCTTGATTTACCGGATCACCAGCATTTGGGCCATCTGTATGGAAGAGAATAGGACGGCAACGTTTGTCTTCATTCATCAGGCTTGAGTTCTGAAAATGAGCAATAAGAGAAGCTTTTCCTTGAATTCGGGCATAGGCAAGTGAGGCTACTTTTTCACTATTAAACTTCTCCCATTTTTTCCCATCAAAAGCCTGCAAAACATTTTTTTTATTTAGTTCCATCAACATGTGGAACTCAAAAATAGTACATAGATAGATAGCTCAAATCAATATTACATAAGAAAATCCAATAACCTGGTGGAAAGGAATAATTTGACCAGGATCAATCATGTTTATGAATGCATAGCCAACATTACATTTATTCTGCAATCATTGTAGAATCAAATTAGAAACATATTTATTATTTCTTCTCAAAAAGAAAGAATCAATCAACCAGAGATACTTACCTTGAAATCAATCGGTAAATACAGAAAATCATAAGTTCCCTTACATTGCTCGTCTATTGCAGCAAGAAGCATCTTTGAAGTATACCTACCAAACAAATGGCAAATAAAAAAACAGAAACAGGTCAAATCGGGAGACTAATGCAAGAGTGTGTACGAATTCTTTACTGCCTCTAAAATCTGATTGATCAACATAAAAGTATATGTCAAATGAGCACAGGCATGCACAAGTGTGTCCATGGAAGCATTAGCAAGCAAGAACTCCAACACTTCAAAATTAAAAAGGTAAGAGCCAAATGCTAGCTGCCAACTTGGATAAAACCATTAAATGTAAAACATGTGTCTATGCTAGTATTTGTAGATCTAAAAATAAAATAATAGCTTTAAGGAAACTAACAGTTTTACCTGTGCAATATTCAGTTGAAGACAGAAAATTAAGAAGCAAGAAGAACCAAAAAGCTGGGGAGACAATTAGCTTACTTGTTGGGAATATTTTTTATCATAAGCGTAGTTCGGCTGTCTTCCCCACGCAATATGCGACCTAAGTCGAGCTCATACAGTTTTTTATCAACATTGTTGGTGTTTGCTTCATTTCTACGGTGATAAATGTTTCTCATACGTTCATTGGAAGCATCAAATTTTGACATTGAAGACATAGGATGCCTCACAGGGAAAACATGAGATAACTGCTTAGGAGAGTTCTGTCCAGCATTGGATGTTAGTTCGGTGGCATTCCCACCAACATGAGAAAACATGTTATGAGAAGGAAAATCCAGTGGATGCATTTGCCAGGAACCATGAAAACCTCCACTTCCTAGAGAACCCAAGCGAAAACCAGAAGCCTCAGGGGACCCTCCCAAGTAAGAATTTTGCCTTTCCCATGGTGAGGCTGTAACAACTGGTGCTGATCCAACATGATGGTCCATCATATGTGGTGTTCTCAGCATATGAGGTGGTGTTCTAGCAAAGCTTGACATCTGTGGAAGGCCCGAAGAAGAAGCATCATTAACAAATGATGGTGATTTCTGCCAAAGCATGGTACTCGATGAAGGTTGCTGTTGCAAATTGGAGCTGTTCCACATATGATAAAGTCCATGATGTGGGTGTATCCCATTTCCTGATGAGCAAAAGTAAAAGAAAGATGCCACATCAGGATTAGATGTAAAACTGTTAAACCCACATTACAAATCTGTTCAGCTTACAATTACCCAGTTCCAACCACTTGCACTGAAGACCCATATTTAATTTGGAATTCTTAATCAAAGATAGTCAGACAACTCTAAAATATTCAAACCCAATGTTTTAAATCCCGGATAGCGGCACGTAGCGATTGGCTCCAAAAGCGCTATACTGAGATAGGGTATAGCAGGATAGCCACTATTTTGAATTTTTTTATAGTTTATATATAATGTATACTATATACATATAATAATTTAACAATAAAAAGTCAGAAGTGTCTTAAACAAAACATACAAGTAAATACCAACAAGGAAAAAGATTCTTGGACACCCAAAGGGTGTAGTCGTGTAGGCACCTTGAGAGAGATAAGAAGCGAGGAGAGTTAAGTGACTGATAAGATTGGTGATGTGATGTGAAGAGAGAGATAAAGAGAAATGAGAGGTGTTGGTGGGGTGTTTGTAAATCATGGGTGTCCAAATATCACCACTCATACCAATAAATGTCAAATACAAGCATCCTAGATAGGAATTATCAATCATCAAATATCATCATCTTTTAAATCCAAGTTTTCTTTATCATTTTAACTATTATTACATCTATAGATTTTATTTCTGGAAATTAAAATCTCAAAAATTGCCCTCCAAGAAAGACCTGGTGTCTTTGTTCAGAGGGATTTTCTGGAATCAACACATAGCAACACACTATAGTGCCCCCACTACACTAAACTGCTCCGCTACAGCAGCCCCTGTAGTGGGCAGGGGCTTCTCCACACCACTGCACCGCTATAACGTGCTATTTAAAACCCTGTTCAAACCAATACCTTGATCTTTAATAAGTGATTAATATTTTTGGCATGTCAGTAAAAAAAAAAAAAAAAAAACAAGATTTTTGGGGTTATTAAAAACTCTGGGAATGCATATTCCTTAACAACCAAGCCCAATATTGTAAAGTTTTAAATTGCTAGGATGCTGTTCAAATAAACACTTTTATCCTCTCTAGTCATTTAGCCACTTCAAGTAACAATTTTCTATATAGACAGTAATCTTTTGAAAACTATACATTAATCATTCTTAGCACATAAAAAAGGTGCACTAACCTCCCACATTAAATTCTGCCAAGTTCCCAGTTGAGCCCATTCCCTGAATATGCCTGCCATCAGAGGCTTCTGTTGCTCCAGCACCTATATTGTTAGCCATGTTGCCAGTGGAGCTAGAAAAGTTATAAGGACTACCATTAGCTAAACTATCACGATACTCAGGTAAGGAATGAGGATGAAATCTCGAACCAGATGCAAACTTCATTGCATCAATAAAGCTACTTGACTCACAAACACTGGACACTTTTCCAGCAGGTGCCCCTCTCACAGTGTTGTGAATACCAGAATTCACATGAATGAATGCATTGTCCATAAATGCATTCAACGGTTGCCTAACTGTAGATTGAAATCTCTGATTATATCTATTTTCTAAGCAACCAGATCCAATTACTCCAGAAGGCACTGTTGCTGTAAATAATGTCTAGTTAGACCATGAAGAGCATTTGCTTCCTAAGAGAAAAATAAGTGCACGCAGATAAAATCTTACCTTTTTGTCTTGATGATAAGTTGTCAATAATACTTTGACCAAGATCTCGCTCCTCTTGGCCCCTTTGAGACTGGTGCATCAAACTACAAATGCAAGGTTTCCATGGTTGTTAACAGAGAAGGAAATAGCTTCTTAAAAGGAAAATGTAACTAGTTTTGCATCAAGGTGTATAACAACTTTGCATTCCATTAACCATAAAAGCCAACCAAAAAAAAAGGCAGCAATTAAAGGTAATACAAATAGATAAGCATATCCAAAATAAAACCACCTGCATAATATCTTTTAGATAGGCACACATTAAGTACAGAAAACAGTTACAAGAGCTGCTACAAATTAGAAAAGAAAATAAATTTACAAAAAGAGGGGGAAAATGGGTCAAGCCACCATGTTTCAAACCTAGGATGGCCAGGTTCAAGCTTGATCTGCTTCCCAGCAATGTCAATCTTGTTCAATGCATGAAGAGCAGCCTCTGCGGCTCGGACATCATAAAACTCTATAAATTTGTGACTATTCATTTCTGGATATTCATAGATCTGCCATTGAAGACATAATATTTAAGGAACCTTGTATAATCTTCATAAAACACATACAACTAAACTAAAAAAAGGGGAAAACCAACAATCGACAACTTACTTCTTTAATTTCTCCACAAAATCCAAAAATTTGTTTAAGCTCATCATCTAAAACAGGTGAATCAAGACCCGATAGCATCAGTGTACCATGGCCAATATCCTTTTCTGGAGCATTGACCTAACATGTCTTCATGTTAATATACATCTATAACCAAAGTGTAAAAAGTAGGAAGAGAAAATAATTGAAAAAGCAAAGCACATAGTTCTAATACTAACTGCTAAGATGATAAGAACAACAATAGCAACCAATTTTATCCAAATGATAGCAATGGAAATGGAAATATGCATACAGGATAAGTTATTAATATTATACCTTTGGAATTGAATAATGTATATCAAGTTTCCTAGACCTCAATGGCCTATTTTGAAGTGCTTGCATTGCATTTTGTGCTGACCTTAGATCTTGATAAGAAATAATGACAAACCCACGATGCTTACTGGCTGTATAAATGGTTCGGATATCTCCATATTGCTGCCAGAACAAACATAATAGTGCATTTACATTTTATGATTAATGATATGAAATGCTTCCTGAGAATATAAGATAACATCATTCAGCAAAGAAGAATATAGACACACCTCAAAGAGAGCCTTTAGCTCAGAGTCTTCTACATTGCTATTAATGTTTCTAACAAAAAGTGTTCTAGAAGGCTGTTCAACAAAAGGAAGTTTTCCTTTAGAACCTCCAAAGAAACCAAAATCTCCATCGAGAGCAGTAATTCTTTTTCCTGAACTTAAATGTTCATCTCCTTCCATCTCCATGCCTCCACCACTGCTAAACAGATCAAAATCTTCAAAATCATCATTTGTTCTGGCATGAGAACTGCATCCTAACTCATCAACAACACCAGAAAAAAGATCATCTTCATCAGGAAGGAGATTCCCTATAGTGTCAGCCTCCATTTCTTCAAGAGATTTATATGGTTCTTCCTCAGGGGGAGAATCAGCAGTAATGAGATGAGCAGACCGAACATCATTCCCGAATAACCTTACTGCAACAAGATATGCAAATAAGTAGACAGATAAGATATCAATTTAACTGAAGTAAAATCAGAAAACCTTAAACAGATAGAAAATAACTTATTAGACAGATGAAAGGACATCTCATTAGTACCAATCACTTAATGACACCACAATACCCATCATATATGTATGCCCGGTAGGCATGAAACAGAGACTTACACTTTCGGCTAAATATCTCAGACATGGAGCTTGAGAATAAACTACTTTCACAAGGGGTAGCATTGGTCACAATCTTGTTCCCAATTAAACCATAAGAGGTAGGTGCTGACTGCAGACATGCATCAGACAATGATTTGGGACGGTAATTCGATGATTCTGTGGAATGAATACTATCCCCAGGTAGACTAGCCTGTGGCACCAGTAAGCCAGCTTTTGCATTCACATCAAGGGGGGGTGTAGCGTTCAAAATGCTGCCAGGTGATGCTACTACCATTCCATTGTTTCCTGATAAAATCAAAATAGCACAACTTACTTATCCAGCAATTAGTAACATGTTTTGCAGATAAAGTAATACAGTAATTGAGATAGATGTATAAAAATGGTTTGACATCAATCGCTCATTCAAAGTACTTTACTATATTGATTGATAACTGATGATCATTATATCAGATTCACGAGCAAGAACAACCAAACATTTATATATTGTTGAAAGCAAAAAGTGAGAGGAAAATCGATTAAAATGTCCTAAAATGCTCAAGTATAATCAACAAATCACCACAAACGGAAATAACATTCTTTTTAGGATTTCAGTTATCACAATTCACAATTACTCATTTCATAGCCAATTGCTAGTTTACATTAATAATCACTTGTTCCATGTGCACCTAAACATTTACAAGTCATCCAAAACAGAAGGAAAAGAAATATTGGCTGAAAAGCCCTAAAATGGAAATGTATTACCACAATTCAAAATTGAGAGCAGTTGTATCCTATAAAGTACAATGTATACAGAAACATACACATACAGAAAAATAATCCTAAAATAAACAAAAGTGACTAATCAATTTGTGAACCAAATTCTGAATAGTCCATTTAATGTCTCAATAATAATTGGTAGTATTTTGTTAGATAGAAATCTTGGGGCATTAGAGAGTACTAGTAAACCAGTACAGCATACAGAACTATTTTGAACAAATAATGGAGTGATCTGTCCTCACCTTGTGGGTAATGGTCATTAATAGATTTTGGTTTCTGTAATCCAACATTCCTCTGCCCAAAAAAACAGAATTCAAGACAAGTTTAGAAAACCAACGAGTCATAAAGGCAATAGCATTGAAGGTCAGAGAGAATTAAATTAAAATTTTGAAAGAAAAAAAAAAAAAAAAGACCCAAGTTTAATAAAACTGTACAATTAGGGATCTGATGATCATTAAATTCTCGGGGTCACATTTTAGAAGTTCAAGAAACTAAAATTACAATAAAAATACCTCAGAACGAAAGGAAATGTCATCAAAAAAATGGGATGAAGCAGAAACCCCCCTCTGATCCATGATTTGAAAAGGCATCCTGCAGCCTCAGAGTCAAGAGAATCTGGAAAAAGAGTAATATTGCTGAAAAACTCACCAATTGCTAGCTTCCTTGGACTCTACTCATCCTTGTATATTGGAAATAAATTTTAGTTCATTTACTTGACAAGGGAAAGTGCAGATAACAGTGAACATGGAACTCCGATCAAAAAAGAAACTTGAGGCCATGTCAAAACCAGAAAATATCAGTTATCTTAAGTTCTTGACTATTAGATTAAAAAAGGGAGAGGAGGGGGGAGGGGGGGTAGAACCGGGTAATTTAAACTATGCTACCTAAATTCTACTTGCCAAAAATTTCAAAGAGATCGATGCAAAAAATGGTTGCGTCTTCAATTAAATACCGCCGGAAAGGGATTCTATTGGGGGGAAAGAAGAAAGCTCGTGGCTTACCTACCAAAGACCTAACAAAATTGAACCATTTTGGCTGCCAATAAAATGCAGGAAATAGAAATAAAACTATCCATAGAAATTAGGAGATTCCTATTCAACTGCACATAAATAACTGCCAGCTTCCCCTTTATGCAACCAACCAAAAAATCAAAATGAAAAAGCATCAGACTTAGGCTTTCAATTCCCCACCTTTGTAAGGGAATTTTGCAGGAAAAGCCTTAAACATGAACAGATCAGGGGCAAAAACACAATTTTCCAAAAGGGGAATTAGTGATGATGAACATAAACAGGTCATAATCCCAAAGTCAGAAGCACCAAGACATAATCAGCCAAAAAATAAATATTGCTATTTAAAAAATAATAATACACAGATTATAATATTTTTAACCAAACAAAATTCTCACCTCAATTCAAACACCAAACTCCCCAGCACAAAAAACTCCAAAATCTCTGTTCCTCACAAAATTTAACAACCTTCTCATAGGAAACTTTTGAAAAAGAAAGACGGAGAAGAAAAAAAATCGAATCTTGCAAGAGGTATATAACACAAAGAATTCAGAAATAAGGGATCTCGTGATTTCCTTTCAAAAATCTCATCTCCTCTCTCTGCATTGCTTTCCTTGCAATCTCACTCCAGGATAAAAGAAGAAAAGCAAATTCTTTTACTTATTTTGGGCTGTTTCTAAAGACCCAAACACTGGCAAAAAGAAAAGGAAAAACAGAATCACAATTCGGAGTTCCAATCAGTAAAGTCGGAGATTCCGGCCAGCGTAGGGCAATTTTCCGGCGAGATTATGCTCGCCGGTCACGCTGTGTGGTTCAGAGAGAATCAGACAACCCAAGAACAGAGTTTTGAGACCTTGTGACAGAAAGAAACAGAGAAAAAACGAAGGAAGGAAGGAGAGTAAAAAAGTGTGTTAGTTGGCTTTAATTAAAATAAATTAAACAAATAAAAAAAGAAAATATATGTAAATTAATAACAAATACTAAATACGCGCAGGTCGCGTTTTGCGTATATTTTTTGAATTTGGAAATAAAATTAAAATTAAATACCGCATATTACACGGAAAGTTTTGAAGAAACAAAATGTTACAAAGTGAACACTTATCTTTTATAATAGGATGAGAACTTGTTACTCTATTTTTTTTATATGGAACCTCTGTTTTCGTTTACAATTAGTCCACGTGTTCTTTTTTGCTTGTGTTACTTCTTTCTGTCGTCTGATGTAAATTTATTTTATTCGTTTCTTTTCATTTTGTATATAGTTTATAGAGTTAGTTTCATATATAACTTCATTTAGTATTGTTTTCATGTGATTTTATCATTTGCAAGCTATTTATTATAATATCTTTTGTTCTAATGTGCATACTACTAGTAAGTAGGTGTTTTCATTCTTTTTTTTTTAAGTGATTTGTCTTCTTTTTTTATATATATGGATTTGGTGGTTTTATTATTTTAATAAGATATTTATTTATACTAGATTAACATGTCACGTTATTATTTAATTAATGATGTATTATTTTGTTAGTTTATCACGTTATTATTTAATGGATTATCATTATTAATAGATACTAAAATCAAACATTAAAAATTATCAGATAATAAAATAAATAAAAGTAATTTAGGTAATAAAATCAAAATAAACGGACTATTTACATATAGAAAAATATATTTAAGCATTAAATGTTTATATGTTACAATGACGTTTGTGATATGATGGATAAAAATACATTAAATTCCCTAAGTCAAGACATTTTTTGAGCAATAATGTCCTATGTATTTTTAGAGAAATAATATCCTGTTAGAATACCGGTAAAACAAATCTACCCCTTCTTGAAGTGTGATCTTCTAAGTTTTTTCTATAAAAATAAAATCTACTATTAGAAGTTTATATCAATGTTCTTATTACTGGTTAATATCAATTATCATAAAGAAGACTTTAAACATGTTGGGCTTAATCATAATTAGTAGAAACAAATTAATTTTTCTTTTTAGAACTCATATTTAAAAATTATTATTCTTTCTGTTCAACATGACGACTATGTTGCTATTTGTTCTAGCATGGGAGAAATGATTTTAATAGTTTTCAGTAAAAATATACAGTTTAATCTAAATTTATTGTTAAAATTAATTCAGATTTAATACAATTATTACATGTAATGTTCCAACATTGTACAAGTTTATTTAAATATAAACTATAAAAATATATTAAACTTCTGTTTATCAATTTATAATTTATATAAACAATTATTTATAATTAGTATTCTTAACATAGTATGTGTATTTTTATTGAAATTAACTGTGTTGATTGTCAAAATTTTAATTGCATTTTTAAAAATATATTAAATATTATAGTTCGTTTAAAATAATTTATTAAATATTTCCTTGTAAATTGTATATCTATTGTTTATTAATATTTTAAAAGGACAAAATCAATCTAGCTCTATAATGGATTAATAATGTATTTAGTTTTATAGAATATAATCACAATAATATTGTGAGTAATATTCACATTCATATAGATCAATGTGGAGAAGAAGAAGAAGAAAGGCATAATCAAACTTTTTTAAAAAAAAAAATTGTCTTTAGATGTTTGAATATAAAAAATACATACTTAATAAATAAATAATAATTTTAAACAATGTTCTAAACTATCATGAGGAATTTAGGATCCCGAGATAGGGGTGCAAAATATACACATTAATAATATAAGAGATATCACAACTTTATGATATCCTATTAGTATGACTAACAAGAAATTAATAGGAGAAAATAATTGACTTATCATATCCTATTGAGTCAATTGAAAAAAAAAAAAGACAAAATTAAATACTTGAATAAAAATAATAAATACATGTAAGCGGCGAAGAATTAGGAATAGGGGTTCAAATATAAAAAATAGAAAAAGCAAAATACCACACATTCAATATATTTATATGAAATATTTTAAAGTTAGGGGTGCAACAATTGAATATAGATCAGCCACTGTTAACTACAAACGTTGGTCTAATTTAAAATTAAAGTTATGTAACTTTAGATATATATCAATGTTAAATTTAATTAGTTTTATAACATATAACCCTGATAATGTTGTGGGTAATTTTACTTTCATATAATCAGTATAAATTAAAAAAAAAATGTATGATAAAAAAATTTGTTATGTATTTGTGAGATTTTAATTTTCATGTATTGATATAGTAACAAACTTTATCTTCTCGGACCTAGTTATAAGTATGATTTTAAAACCATCCATGACTAGAGATAGTGTAACAAAATATATTATTATATATTCGTGAAGAGTTTAGTTTATATGTATCAATAGTGTATCAAATTTTACACTATTAAGTATTAACCAATTATAATGATAAGTAAGATTTTTAAAGTAATTATTATAAAATTTTTAAAAATTATCATATATAACAAATTATAATTAGATTATTATGTAAAAAAACTTTGACTTAATTATACACATTTGTCCTTACAGTTTGACTTTGTCACAAATTTGGCGTCCATTTTTTTTTTTTTAATTTTGTTTTCAAAATTTTAAAATATTGCAAATTTAATCCTTTCATTAATTGACAAACAATTTCATTAATAATTTTTAATGTGATAATGTTGACCACTGACATAACACTTTAATATTAATATGTCAATACATGAAGTACCAACATAAATTGATGATGTAGCGATCATATGACTCCAATGTAATGACAAGTCATTAAAAACAAAATGTGTAAAATTGTAAAAATGTAATAATAAAATAAATAATAATATTGTAAAAAATCCGAGACTAGATGCGAGACAAATAATAAAAATACATGTATTTGTTATTTTTAAACCTTTCTTGAATCATATAAACATTATATTCTGATATACTAAATGAAGGCTCCATTACACAACAAATAACATACTAATAAAAATTATCAACATTTTTTCTTCAATTCTCAATAATGTTTTGGTGTTATTATTATCAAACTCTCATTTTATCTTTCATTAGCAATTTCAATGGGTGAATAGATGTGGATTAAGGATGATCCTCTGGACCCTTCATCACTTTAGAAGGACAAAAGAAATACCATATATGCCTAATATGTTAGCCTATTATGCCACAATACCGCTGTTTCTGTCTGATCTAATATAGTTTTATTTTCCTTAAAGAAAGAACCTCTAACCATCTAAGTTTGAAAATTACCCATTCCACCTTAAAAAAAAAAAACGTTGGCTTAAAACTACTTGTCTATAATCTTTAAGTGCAACAATCAATAAAGTGTTTTATTCGTATGCGGCAAATAACTTAATAGGAATCTTTTAATCTATTTATAACCCGCTAATTAATTAAATTAGTTGCAACTTGCGAACTTTTGAAAGAAAAAAAAATCTATAAAAAATAAAGCCATAAAATTATAAAAAAGCTGGTCATTTAATTTATTGTCATATAGAATAGTATGATTAAATATTTTTTCCTGATAATTTTTTACTATAAAATTTCCTTATGTCAGATTTTTTTTTTAGCGTTAATTGAAGAAGTTCAATATATTGCAGACGGTATAGATTGTTTTCCAATGTGCATGCTTGAAAGAAAATAAAATAAAAAAATAAAGCCAGTGAACGCGACAATTCCCTCCTCCTTTTCTGGAAAAAAGATGTTCCTGGTTTCCTATTTTTCTGTTTGTCGATTAGCCAACTAAAACGTTCATGCATTTCAGAAAATTTTCGAAATCATACAATAATTTATGAAAAATAAATAGTATTATTTTCTTCAACATTGGATATGTTCTGTTCCTTGTTGCATATCCGATCGACCATCTTCTACCGCATCAAGGTGAGTGTCGTGTACGAAAATGTTTTGCTTTGGATCAGAGACCATAATTTCTATATATATAGTATTTTTTTACCAAACACAATAAAAAAAATAAATATTAGCTGTTCTATTCAATGTGGTTTTGTATTTGGGATTCGATCATGTCCTCACAGCTCTCCTCCTAAAGAATAATACTATTGTCTTTTTTTAATTATCTATCAACAGTTAAATAATTATTTGTATTTATTTATCTATCTATATAGTATTATACTAATTCATTTATTCATTCAAGGAACAAACTTGGGTAATGTGAATCTGTGTGTAGATCATCTCATCTATCTACAAGTTCCGACCAATCAGAAGCAATTTATCGCTTATATATCACATGGCCAATCATTTATTCTGAAACTCTCATCCTTTTATACCAATTTGATGATTAAAAAAATGCACCCACTTACAGTTTTATGGTATGGAATGGTCGAATACTGAAAAGAGCAACATCTAGGGTATATATACTATGAATGATGTATATTAAGAAACTCGCTCCTCTGAGTTGTATTGTTATAATTTCAACGAGTTCAAGCAAAAAATTGTTTGTTTGTAGATTTGGACGTTACAACTTAAGGCAATTTTATCTGTCACAATGTAAAAGTTAATTTAAAGCTCATCAGAACACTTATTTAGTAAATGTATGTTAACTGTACTTTAAACCGAAATATAAACCCTATACATGTGCTCTTAAAAAAATACGTGTATACAAGTGATGTGTGTTAATTAGATTAAATGGATTTATTTTTGTTAATATAAAACTTTCTATCATCAGATGATAAATTAAGGCAAAGTTTATTTAACAATGTATTTATATATAATATGATGTAGGGTGTGTTTGTTTTTCCATTCCTTATTTTGTGTCGCGCGAGACAAATCATGTAAAATAAATACAAATATAAGGATTTTAATTTATTGGCAAAATTATTTTTGGTCTCACCAACGTTTTCCTAAATATGCATGCAAAATATTTAATATTAAGTTAAAAAATTATTGTTCATAAAAATGAATTTAATCTTTTACGAATCATAAATATTTTTCAAGAAATTTTTGTCTGAAATGAATAGGATCATTATAAATTATAAAAACAAAAATCATGAACCACAAATATTTTTAAGGAAGATAATTATGTTCAAATTAAAATTTTTTTATCTCTAAATATTTAATGTAATTTTATATATAAGACTAAAAAACTAAATAAATTAACAACTAATATTTATTGTTTCTTTTTAAGACTCAAATCCACATTGTCAAATTCTATGAACATCATAATATAAAATACATTACTTCCTTTATAAATTTGATTATATAGATTATGTATAACAAAATATTTAAACTAACTTAAAAACATGATTGGTTATTCAATAAATTAACTCTTTTAATAGCTTCTTATTAATTTTTAACATTTTTTAAAATATTAACTTTTGCTTTTATATTTTATTTCATTTTTGTCCTCAATATATTTATTCAATTTTCTTATTTTATATTATTTTACACTTTTCAATTATTTTTATAGTTAATTTTATTAAATACTTATAATTTAATAAATTAATTTTTAATTTTTAACTAATTTTACCGAAGATAGTGGTCTAATATCCTATATGTTGATCGCTGACTTTTTGTGACAATACAATTGTCTGATTTTTTAAATTATATTATTTTCATTGTTCAAAACGAACCAGCTTGGTAATATATATATATATATATATATATATATATATATATATATATATATATATATCAAATCCCTAATCTTAACTTATATACGATGCTTTCAAATAATATGAAGCATGCATTAGTAGTCAAAGCATAAAACTTATTCTCTCACACACACGCATAGATTTACTAACTTATACTCTCTTTTTAATTAGTATATTGAAAAATTATAACTATAAATTATCTTAAAATATACAATTGATATATTATAACTTATTAATGTACTTTAACTAAAAAAATAAGTACATGTACATTAATAAATATTTGAAAAATTTGTTAACTTATACACAATTTTATTTTGTTTTTTTAGTTAGAATAATTCATAATAAATTGTTATGCACGATTAACAAAAATAGAACTAAAATAATTTTTTATCTCCATTTAAAAACACTTTTACATTATTTCTAATTGTAAATTTAATTTTTAGTTTTCAAAAAATACATTCCTTATATATTTTGTGAAATTGATTTATTGCATAAACATTATCATTATCACTATCAACATTATACTCAATACCATGATCTTCGATACTTTCATCATTATCATCATCATTATTAGCATCACTACCATTATCATCAACATTATCACCAACACATTCTGCAAATCATATTTATTATTATTGTTGTTGTCACTATTAATATCACCATAAATAATTACTATAAGATATTACTACTACAATCATTATAATTGTCACTGATATTAATATCATTATTATATTATTGTCACTATCACATGATATTGACATCACCATTGCATGATATTGATATCATTACTATCACTATCACTTACACCAATAAGATTATTTTGAAGAAAACCTCTGAATTAATTAAACTGAATCATATAAATTCTTAATAATAACATGTTGCCATCCAGCACTAACTATATGAATGCTTCATATCAAGTTGCCACTTGAAAGTTTAAACGATTGGGTTTTGCCGAATTTTATAACACTGACAAAAATATAAAAGTTGATTCTTTTTTATTCTTCTTTTATTGTAATGGTTTGACATATTTATTGATTTTTAGACAACTAATACTTATTATGTTATTTAACATATTTTAACATCTGTAAAAAAACATATTTTAACATTTTGACAAAATTATAGTTTTCTCCCCATCTGTAAATGGAGTTCTTGAAAAATTTAAAGTTCGCATACAGCACAATTATCAGTAATCTTTTTAAACAAGATATAATTTATATTTAATTAATAATGAATATTTTAAATTTAAATTCAATATAGTAAATATATAACTATATTTTTTATGACATATATTTAAAATTAAACATATTATTTTGATTTTAATTTTAAAATGTTTTTACTTGTCACAGACAATAAATAAAAAATTATCTAGACATAACTTTTAAAGATAATTGTTATAAAAAGTAAACAACTTACCATATATAATAATTTATCATAAAGTAAAAAGTCTCTACATTATTATTACACTCCAATGAAATTCTAACAATTTTTGTAATACAGCAGAAATTCCTTAAAAAAGAAGATGAGTACGCTTATTATCATATTACGATCACAAATGAGGGACGTTATAAGAACGAAGACAAGGCCAAAGGGAGTTGGAGAATGGAGATTAGATGCTATAACATGATTGAGATTAATTTTCTGAATAAGTACGAACAAATCAAGGATAAATGAAAGAAATAATTATTCATATATTTACCTGTTTTGGCATTTTTATTGGTCGAATTATGTCTTAGTTTATATTTTGATGATAATGATGGATTGAAACAACTTGATAATAGATTACGTGCAGTTTTTGGCTGGTGATCAATTGTCTTGTTCCTTATAAAAAAGAAGGGATGTGATGAATTGAAAATGAAAAACAGCTCATAGAAAGATGGAAGATATAAAGAAATTGGATCACAGTGCCATTAGTTTAGGGAGGGCCATGGCAATGTAACCAAGAGAATAATTACATTACAATCCTTCAATAATCTGAAAATGACCTTAATTGCAGGACATGCTACATTTTTTATTTTATTATATAAGGTCATAAATATTCTTCATATAAAATAATTCGGTCCGAGTTGGTAGTTTTCTTAATATTTTATAAATAAATGAATAAATTTAATATTTAAAATATTAACTTTTACCATACAAAATAAATAGAAAAAGTAATAGAAAGATTTAAAATTATTCGTACACTAACATGGGACAGACACAGTTTTAACTTGGAAACTGATAATGTACAAGTACAAAACGAAGTCACATTGTCTCCTTATCCACTAATGCTGAATGAAAATCAACAACTTCCGTTTTCTCGACCCAATTCAACTCTAGAGAAAATTTTCTATCTCACGTCATTGCTATTTACATTTCCCTTATTACTAATACACCCCTTTCCATATTTTTCCCACGCGTTACCCTCTCTTCATAACGCAATTTGGAAGTCAATTATTGTGATATGTGAACTAACGTTGAGATAAAGTTCTATCCAAATACTACCTCAATGGTACATGCAACGAAAACACATAATTCAAAATTCATCTGAAACCAAATTTGATCGTAAGTGTCAGCAAGGACGAACCACCTAAAATAAATTGTAATAGTAGATCATTTTGACCGGTTAGTAATAATTTTGTATTTATTTTTTAGTCCCTATGATTCTCTATTCTCTTATTTTTTCTCACCCTCAAAACATACATTCTCTCCTAAGGTATGTATGACATTTGAGCAATAGGTATAATCTTTACCATGATGTTAAAAAGAAGCACAAACCATTCAAAATAAATTTGCTGAATTAAACTTCCTTATTAAAATAAAGCATTGTTACAATACAAAGAATTGTGAACTCATTAGGATCAGTCTAACGGTGGAATTGGATAATATGCACAAACAAAACATCAAAATCACGAATTGAGAGAATGCCATATCAGAAGTTCAACCGAAAAAAACGCAAATCACACCAAATGTTTACATATCGATTTTTAAAAAATCAAATAGAAAATAAGGAATTAATAAGAATTTTGGATAGTCCGGGGCAATTGTCACTACCTAAGCAATGTGAAATAAGAAAACAAGTATCAAATTATTTTTAAACTAAAATATGTTTATAATTTCTAATAAATATTTAAATTTTGTATTTATTTTGAATAAATATTTTCTTTGTATCGAGTTTCTAATAAAATAATAATTTTATTTTTTTTATCTTTGATAGTTTTTAGTGCCTGATAATTTTGTGTTTATTTCCTTATTTTTTCATTAGTTTTTAGTTTTTTATTTTCAAATACACTAATAACAAATGAATAAATTTATAAACATCAAGTTAACTAATTTATCTATCAAGGACTAAAGAAATGTAGAAAACTAAAATCTAATTTTTTTTATTAGAAAACAAATATAAAATTCGAGTATGTATTACAAATCAAAACCCTTATTTTCCTACTTATTTTGTCTTCAGCTTTCTAACACAAATACTTGCTTATGAAAGAAATGCATTAAAAATATATTTCTCATATGTTATTACAAAAAAAAAAAAAAGAATAATATAAAATGGAATAATTTAAAATAGTGTGTGTTATCATTCGCATTTTTTTTTTTTTAAGTTTTAGCCTTTTTTGAGAGATATGTTTTAATTTCTTTGCCAAACCCGTTGCCTGGTACAATCAATCTATTAATTTTATTAGACCGTTAGTCTTTTACCATTACCATGTATATGCATCCTATGAATAAAAGTTTAGAGATATTTTCTTAATATTGATTCTTCGAAGATCCGATTCTTTCCCTTTTCTGAAAACATCATTCAAAGGGAAATAAAGAAAAAACAAGGAATTTGGTAAATAGTTGGAATTGGTAAACACTCGTATGATTTATACTTTATACTGACAATGACTAGTTAAAATATTTATGAACGTATCTAAATCGTTTCAAACCAATAAATTGATAAAATAATATGAATGAACTATTATTTGAAAAATTATAAATAAAAGAAATCATTTTTATTTGTTCAATTTAGTTTCTATTTCTCATGTTTAAAGTTGAACTAAACATTAAAAATACTAAATTTATATTAGTTTTCTACTTTACCCTCAAATTTAATTAAATTAGTTTGACTTGTGATTTTTTATTTATGCTAAGTTGTGATTTATTATTAAATTTAATCCTTTGAACATTTTTGTATATTTATTATGTATACGACTTTTTATATAATAAATGTTATCCATTAAATGAAAACTACCCATTAAAAGAATTCATTTATTAGTTCAAGATTCTTTTGTTACATCTGTAAAAAAAAAATCTTTTGTTACACTGATCAATAAAAAATTTTGTTGACAAAAAAAAATAGAGGATTGTACCTTAAAAAAAAGAGAGAGAAAAATTTAAATTATCAATCTAATTCAAATAACAATGAAAACTGATTATATTGTTTTAGGAATTTAATAGGGATGCGCAAGTTAAATTTTTGCACTACTAATTAATTAGAAATCATTTTGAGCAGTTATTATAAAAATGAACCAATATATCATTCATGTTAATTTAATTTGTAAGTAGACAAAAATGTAAAGAAAAAAGTATACCATAAATATATATTATTTATTCTTATTTTGTCAAATCAGTCTAAATCCAACCACAAAAAATTATCATCATCATCACATTGATTTTTCATCTCAAAATCAAGTCTCGCCCTTACTTGGAAGGAGAGGGCACCGTTACAAATTAAGGGCCGTTGACTTTGCTGAAAGAATGTTTTTGGTCCTTTTTGTGCCCACAGAGTAAATGGCTCCTTACTTGGAAGGAAAGGGCACCCTATTGAGTGTCCACGATAAATTACCGTATAAGGGATGCCACCCTTTTTTCAATCAATCTTCACATATAACGTTTGATAATATATACTACTAATTTTAAAAATATGACCACATGTCACAAATTTTAAGAGGTATTTTTAATTAAATTCTAGGTGAATGTAACAATAATAATTTTAAAAAACGTGACATATGTCATGAAAATATTGGCGGAATTAGGTGATATCGGATCACAATAATTTATTTTTGTAAATAGTTGATGCATTGAATTTTATATCATCAAATTAAAAAATTATTATATAATAAATTTGTTACTATTATATAGTTTTTACTTAGTGTATGGTGTGAAAAAATTATATTTACATGCATAATTATTTTTCAGCATAAGAAAGTGTCATATTATCGGATCCAATTTAATTTATTGAATAAGATAAATAAGTTGTGGTAAACTTTTCGATATATATCTTATGTTCAATTCCTAAAATAATAATAAAAAAACCTCTCATTGATTCAGAGAATAATAAAATGTGTGAAAGAAGTTCCTACACGAAAAATATCGCAACATCTTTGGAAGTTCATTAACTCACAGTAAAAGCACATTTTCATTATATGTTTGTATCACCCTATAAGTCTCATCATCTCAAACCTCAAAGTCCACCACCAGTGACACAAAGTGGGTGATATCAAGTAGTTATGGCACAAGATTCGAAGAAAATTTGTGAAGGTGCTTCGGAGTCTCCAACGACCCCAGTTGGAACACAAGCACCAGCACCACCAGAGAGTGAACCCAAAAGCACTCCAACTCAAAGAATCAAAGCCACAAGGCACCCTAGATGGACAAGGCAAGAAACACTTGTTCTGATAGAGTCCAAGAAAATGGTGGAAAATGGAGAACAAGTTTGCCGATTCAGATCAGCATCAGGGTACGTTCAAACCGATCCGAAATGGGAAATGGTGTCATCACTGTGTCAGCAGAGAGGAGTGAAGAGAGGGGCTGTTCAGTGCAGGAAAAGGTGGGGCAATCTTCTCACTGATTTCAGAAAGATCAAGAAATGGGAATCTGGTGTAAAAGAGGTGGAGAGTGAGTCGTTTTGGATAATGAGAAATGATGTGAGGAAGGAGAAGAAGTTGCCCGGGTTCTTTGATTCTGTGGTGTACAATGTGTTGGATGGAGGGGTGTGCACCACTGTTGCATTTCCCTTGACACTCGTTAAGATGGTGCCAAAGGGTGAGAATGGTGTTGTTGTTGAGGGAGTGGCTCATCACCAGGAACAGTGTAAGGAGAATGAGGAGGAAGAAGACGAGGGGGAGGACGAGGAGGAAGATGAGGCGATTGTTGATGCTGAGAAAATGGGTTGGAGCACCGAGGAGGAAAACATGGAGACTAACATCAATGGTTTTCTTAAAACACCAACATGTCTTGTTATTAAGGAAAAAGGCATTGCAGGGAGTCTCAAGAGGACACCCATACTCACATTGCCTACTCCAGGTACTACTAAGTTACATAAATTACATCACACTACTCATTTTGTTATTGTTGTTCACATAATTACATTATCTATCATGTACCCTTTTCTTATCAATTGATCAATTGTTTTGTTGTTGCTTTAAAATAATTAATAAGCAGAGAAAGTACAGCAGCAGACATCTTACCAAGCGAACTACGATCCTGGTAAATCAAATCAACTCACTTCTGCTGTGTGTACTATGTGTTGTTGGTTACTCCTGTGTCCATAGCATATAGTCAAACATTTTAAGCTGTTGAAATCATTCAGTTTGACTTATGAAGCAATTTTTTTGATACTAGACTTGTGGTTTGTGAAACAGTTTTAGTGTTTATAGTAAAGTTTGTTCCGCATATTTTTATATCATTCCACTTTTTTTTTTTTTTTTTCTATTCCCCCTTTTTCAAAGAGCTTTTTGTTACACCAAAACAAACTCTTTATATGCAATCGTTGCATAAAACTCTAAATTGGATCAACAAATAGCGAACTACCATTCATTAATACTTCATCTGGCAAACCAGTGCTGCATATGTTGTGCATTTGATCATAAAAAAATTACTATTTCATTAGCTTTGGTCTTTTAATATAGACTAATAGACCTAAAACCTTTATTTTTTTTGCTGTTATTAAAGTGGATTTTTGGAATATCATTTTAGATAGACACTGATACTGCTTAGATATAGAAGAATGACACGTATTACCAGGAATGTGTTACCAATTGCAAACTATCAGTTTTGCATGCTTTAATAATTGATATTATACGCCATGGTCACTCCTTGAACTCATGACTAAGCATATTTTTGTTTAATGGATTGACAAGTGATTCAACAACACATAAAACAAACAAACAAAAACTCGGAGATATAATCAACGAAGCAATCGTTAGACGAAGATAGGATAACACATATTTTATATCCATAAAGTGCATGTTTAGTTTTTCATTCATGCGTTTCAAGGCGGCAAACAAAGAAGTGACTATACTACTACTGGATTGGAAAAACATAGGTTATATTGAACCCAACGTTTTTCCAAACACACCTAAGTTGGTTATAAAACATTTTAGATTTGAGTTGTCCAATCTTCATCCATTGATTATGATTCATTGATTGAGTGAATACATGAAAAGTAGACTGCACCGAATTTGATTTCAACATTAGTGACCTTTTTTCACAATCTCATGCAAAGTATTTTGGTTCAGGTTTTCAGAGGGAACCTATGTTCCAAAAGGGATACAAGAGAAAGAGGTTATCGTTGGATAGTAGTGAGGACTGCACAGATTTCAACAGCAACATTACCAATCTACTAAGGAGGAACAGTGACATGCTAAAAGCCAATCTTGGGGCTCAGAACATAAATTACCAATTGGCAAGGGACCAGCAGAAGCAACAAACTGATATTATAGTTGCAGCCCTTGGCAAGCTCACAGATGCCCTCACAAAAATTGCTGACAAGCTGTAAATGAATTCGCATCACAAGACACATGAAAGATCTTAGGGGCTTCAAACCTACCTATAAGGATCTGCATTTTACTGTTAATGCATTATATTTCATTATCATCATTTCTCCCCCTTTTAATTAGTACTTCTCAGTTTTTTTTACCTCATCTTTTTGGGGAAAACTAGTCTTGTTGTCATGCAGTTGATGTTTATTCTTTCAACCCTAGATGCAGCTTGAAAATCTGTTCCTTTTTTCCTTATTTCTACTAAGATTTAGAAAGGGACCAGTATTTCAACACCTCCGGTATTTAGAAACAGTAAAATTAATATAAAATTATCATAATGCAAAATAAGTTTCCAGACTTCCGGTCGCTGTTAAGCTAGTATGATATTTTAATCAATAATAAAGACATTATTAAAAAGAGTATAAAAAAGTGTGATATTATTTTTATTATCATTATTATAAAAAAAATGCAATACAGGAACTAATTACTCCCCTTGAGTAAGTTACTTCTGAACAACTTATAGAGACTTGCCTCCATTCCACCAACCCAATGGACCGGTAACTCACTAGGCACTAGCTCCACACAAATTATTATGAACCACTTCACTCTATTTCTCCCAGAAAACATAGCCTCAATTCGTCAGCATCTTCTATGCTATGAAGAAATATACACAATAGAATTATATGTGGTCCATGTGGAGGATAATAGCAAACAAAATCACTTAATAGAATGCCTAACAATTTACACTAAGAATTTCCTCTAATCATGCAAAACTCACCTCTCAATCCCCACTACATAGGAACAGCCTCAATAAGCCTAGCAAAGTAAAATTGGGTAGTGGTTAAGCCTCTCTTCCTTATGGTCCAGCCAACCTTTTGCAATGCTCTCTCTACATCTGCCTCAGAGTGAAGATATGCTCTTGTTGCCTTTGAAGGACCAGGGAACAACTCTCCAACCCTCTTTAGCAAATCATAATAAAACGTCTTTGGGGCAAAACTCAGAATCAATCGGTTGTTGGCCAATGATGCAAGGTGTGCAATCATCCCATCCGCTTTATGTTGCGGGTAATGAATCAAGACATCGAGGCAGACTACCGTATCATACTTGCCATCCAAGCTCTCTAAATCCTTCACTACAAACTTAGGCATCACAGGCCCAGATCCATCTTCACTGGTTACAAGCTGTTCTTTTGCCTGCATCAAATAGGAAGTCATTACTTTACTTCAGGAACGACGCATTACTTGAACTCACACTAATGCTTTTTCTCATGTGTTCATTGTTTTAGGTTGAGGGGGTAGCTCAGACATTATTCATCTTACAAATAAGCTCAACTTTTTCAAAATTATTTAACTTGTTAATTCCTTTATCAAGCTGATTTAGTTTTTCAAAAAGGCAAATTTAAGCTTAATATAAAATTCAAGTATGAGTCAAACATGGCATTATTAGTAATGTTAATAGGTTGGTTGAAGGGAGCACAAGTCAGGAGGACCTTATACAAGTCTCAATTTTGGAGGCTTTTTCCCTACCTCTCGGGACCTTATATTTTCTTTTACTATTAATTTGTTTGCTATAATCTCAAACTCCGTGATCTTTTTTAAAATAAAACAAACCCAACACTCAACGGTTGCCTACCGTTGACTAATGTACTCTTTCGTTTAAAGATAAGCATCGTTCTATAACAGTTGAAAGCTAAAAAATAGTTGAAAGAAAATATGATTTTACAAGATTAACTTTAATATTAATATTATATTGAACAATTAAAATTACACTCATTAGGAATATTAATTAAAAAATAATTACTTAACCTTAAAAAATTAAATGCGACAGTTATTTTGGAATTTATATATTTTTTCAAATGAGACGCTTGTTTTGAACAATTTTTTCTTTTAAATGTTACATTTATTTTGAAACCGATAACGTACTTAAAAATGTAAGTAACTAACTAAAACTAACCTGTTTCTGAGCTTCGTCAACCATAGCAGCGGAGATATCACTGGCGAAGACAACAGCGCCCTCTTTGGCAAGAGGAATAGAGAGAGAACCGGTACCGCACCCAGCGTCGCAAACCGTAACGCCCTGAAGGGTACCTTCGTCCTTCAACATGCTCAGCGTGTTCTCTACGGTCTTGGCGTGGCCCAACCTAATGTCGCGCTGAACCCGGTTCACCTCGTCGGTGTCGCCGTAGATCTTCTTCCAGCGCTGGAATCCGGAGTTGTTGAAGTACTCCCTCACCACCTCCTTGTCGCCGCCGCCCACCTCCTCCGCCTGCATCTGCCGCCGCCGCTCCGGGTCCGTCAGCGACAGCACCGCCGCCAGTGCCGCCACGAACCCCCCGCTCACCACCGCGATCGTGGTCCCGTCAATGGCGCCCGAGACGTCCGCCGCGCTGGCCGTGGAGAGCGGCGGGATGGCGAACGCCGGCGTGAGAGGGAGTTTGGGCGGTTTGTGAGAGAATCGAGTGGAAATGGCGGTTCTGTTTGGGTTCGGAACGAAGAGGGAAGACCATAGGGACGATGAGAACGCCATTGTGATTTTGGGTTTATGTGACGTTACCGGCCGGTGATAGCGTCGAGTGTGAAGGACTGAAGAGTGGAGTAAGTGGTGGAAATGTTATCCAGATAAGATAACATTCCAGTTTCCATGTCTCGAGCTGATTCTCGTGGGTCCTACTTCTCCAGATGGGTTCCGCTGTGCACCAATCTAGACTACTGCATCCGTACGCCTATAGCATTTTACCGTTTATTTAATAAGGCAATATCCACGGTTGAGATTAAAATGGGAACAAATGGTACTTTTTTTTTGTGTGTGTGTGTGAATGAAACAATTAGGTAAGACTCACTGTGATCAAAACATTTTTCAAAAGATTCATTGAGTGTTTACAAGATTTGCTTATCGTTTACTAACAAAATTCTCGTGGAATCAAAATTGTACATCACTATACCACCATGTCAAAATGAATATATAATGATGAATTAGATTATAAATTATTTGTTCAGGTAAATGTACAAAAACACAATAGTTGATTGTCATGACGGCACAAACAATTATGAAACTATTCAATGGTGTAGATAAAAAAAAAAAAAAAACACAATAGCTGATTTTAGACAGAAACAGTTGACAATTGTTTGTCAAGAACAAACAATCAAAGGCAAAAAGAATTGGTTATCATAAGCAGAAGTGGAAAACAATCGATTATCAACAACACATAATCAATTATGAAAAGGAGAAATTAATGCGATAATGCAGTTAATTAATTAGTTATGAGAAAAGGATAGAATTTTAGACTGTCATTATTTTCTAAGATATAAAAATATTTTTTTAACTTCTATTTGAAAATTAATAAAATCAACTAATTAATTTAAAAATGGACTGAAGTAAACGTATATTTGATTTTTTTTGGATAAAATACGTTTTTAAAATCATATAAAAATGATTACATTTGATTTTAGTTTTTTTAGTCTCATTAAAGTCTAAATTTTTAAAAAATGATTCTTATAATTATTAAGTGATAACATATACATACATATTCGTTTTTCACATATTTAATGTGTTTGAAAATAATTTTGGGACATAATTTATCACATCCAAAAATAAGAAAAGATGAAAAAACAACAGCTAACTGTTTTGGAAATGATGTGATTTTTTTATGGCAAATAGGTTTTTCAAAGAATTTTCAAACACAGCTATGAATAATTCTATCATAGACACTAAATTTAGACACTTTTGCTAAGGAAGATTTGAATATTAATTTGTCACATTGTGAAAAACGATTTCCTTTGGCTAAACCTTACCTCACTGGTACATAGCACATATGCATTAAAATAATTATTGACATTACATATTTAAATACATATCATATTAGCAATTACGGAAACTATTTACAAAATTAGAAAAACTAAAATTTAAATTATTTTAATGAGTTAATCCTGGCCCCAAATTATCCCTTATATGTCCGATGCAATTGGGTTGGACTGGACTAGTAGTAGTGACTCAAACGACGATAGGAAACATTTATGACCCCTAACGGACAAAAATGTCCTTTATCCTGTTATACTTATTATTAGGCACCCCCCACAAGCAACCCTAACACACATTCTCTCTCTTTTCATTTTGTGCGCTGCCACCACACACCTCATTTTCCATTTCTATTTTTGGCATGAAGCACCTTCGGCGTTGCTGCACCTCTAACGCTGCTACTTTCCCTTTCCCATTTCCATTTGTACGTCTAGCCACAATTACTAAAGCTCTTTCCCGTCGACATCGTTTCAGTTATGGGTTTTTGTCATTTTAAAAAAATGAAAATGTGTTAAAAATAATTATAATTTGTAAAAATATTGATATTTTGGATTCTTTATATTGAATTTTTTTCTTCTGGGGTTTACAAGACTCACACATTTGTTAAATCAACTGAATAGAACTCCTTGATTCATGCTATATATACTTGATAATAATATCGAAATTGATTTGAACTGAACTCTCATGATGCGTGGCCAGGTCCACAAAACATACGGCTTATGTTGACACCAGCGGAGTTATGTTGAGGTGCGAGTGGACAAATACACCCTCTCATTTTAATAAAATCATGATAAATATACTTTCTCGTTTTAATAAAATCACTAGTATTTATCTTAAAATATTTTATTTTGTATCTCATAATTTTATATTTTACACCCCTTAATTTTATATATTTGAACATCCTTATTAGTTTATATGTGAGAATAAGTATATTAAAATGTAAATATTTATCTTAAAATTTTATATTTTATATATCTTATCTTTGTGTTTGAACCTAACTATCCCATATGATAATAATAATTATTAATTTTTTATTTTTTTAAATAAATTACCCCCACTAATCCAGAGTCCTAGATCCGTCATTATATGCTGATAAAGAACAAATCGAAATTAATGGCAATCCAATCATCATTGGTTTTAATGGTGGAATTCTGTATTAAGATGTTCGATGATGTCTATTCCAACCATGTATTCTGGAATACCTATTCCGGAATACATTTGTAACATTCTAAAATAGATATTCTGTTCATAATGGTTATATGTATATTATGTTTTATTTTCTTATATACTGTATCCACCAACATGATTGCTAGAGTTTGCAGTGTGCAATTGTGCATGTTAATGGAGATGGGTCAAGAAGTTTTTGTTCATAGGATATGGGGGTCGGAGGAAGGAAGGGCAATGTTGGGATATTTTCATATAAGGAGGTGCAGGAAGCAAAAGACCTCATAACACATGTTAAAGTGGCTGGCCCGGCCCATTTAAAGACATGGGTAGACTACACTGTATCTCTTTACCGGTGGTCTTCATTTTCTTCCTTGCCTTGCATACACAGTGACAGTTCCATTAATTTTCGGAGCGCTTTTGTTACTGCGCACATAAAATTCGCAGCGGCACCACTTCGCTTCAGCCTCTACCTTTTCACGGCACTCGAAGCCCTCGCTGGCCAGGTTTGTCTCATTCCCTATCCTTATTATTTCGAGATCTGTTGCTGCGTCTTCAATCGAACCTTCAATTTTTATTTTCTTCGATCTTTTGCTCACTCATTAATCAGGACTCGATGGGAAAAGAGAGCCAAACGTCCGCTATGGAAATTGACGCTCCAAAATCGATGAATTCCGATCAGATCGTTCCAAAATTCTCCATCAACGGTTTGTTCTCTCCTTCGTTGTGCATTGGTGTTCCATTCCGCGCTATTCCTTTCACCAACGAAATGGAAAATAATACAGCATTTAACAGTGAACTTTGGTGATTGGTTTAATTAATATTTTTGTTTAAAAAATTTACCAGTGCTGCAGCTCTTAAAATCTGCGCAAATGCAGCATGGCTTGCGTCATGGAGATTACACTCGCTATAGGTATGTATTTGTATAGTTGCTAACATGATGTCAAATAGCGTTCAATTTTTTTAAAATTTAATTTAATTTAATTTGTGTATCTAGATGTGTTTTGTAAATCTGTATCCCTAAGAATGATTCATCTGGGAGACTCAATGTGCTAGTTCTATTACTAAACAGCTAAAAATGTTTGCTGATGTGTCAGTTTCGCTTTTATTCTGAATGCTTTGAATGACAGTTTTCCTTTAAAATTTTGTGCTCCTTGGTGCTTCATGGCTTTAGAGTCTTCTAGCATTATGGATCAACCATTCAATTTATGTGATTCAAGCTGCTTGTTGCTTTAGCTATCATGTTGAAGCATTATACCGATTTTTAATAGACATAATTTTCCCTCAATATTGTAGGAGGTATTGCACAGCTCGTTTGAGGAGGTTATATAAATCGTTGAAGTTTACCCATGGTCGTGGCAAATATGCAAAAAGGGCCTTAACTGAGTCTACTGTCACCGAAGTAAGGTATGCTTTACTTACTGTATTTTTCTTTTCTGATATAAGTTTTGGCACCTTTTGTAGTTGACTTAGTTTGAGATTTTGTTATACAAGGCAAGAATATAAAAAGGATTGGCTCCAATTAGTTGTTAGCTGTCAGGCTTTACTATCTTCGTTGCCCTTGACCCCTCTCCCCATCCCTTCCCTCACATTCACGCCCCATGCCACCGGTTCCAGCATCTACTATTCCCTTGCCCTGCTTCCACGGTGAATGTTTGTTAGGATCTAGTATAACAGAAAATTTTCCACTACCTTCTCTGTCACTTCCCATCCTACCCCTGTTCCTCTTCTTCCTTCTGCAATAGGCCCACGAGTTAGCCAATCAAAAAATCCCTAAATACTTATATGAAACCATCATTTAGACCTTCTTTTGTCTTTATTCCTCTTGCTTTTCTCAAAATCTTTTTCAATAATTTATTGGAAAAAGGAAAATAAATATTTCATCTGTCTGGCAACTTTTTTAATTGTACATTAATGTCTAACTTTGGAAGTGTTATGGTTTTGAATCAGGTTTCTTCATGTAATTCTCTATACAGCAGAGAGAGCTTGGAGTCATGCCATGGAGAAAAGGCAGCTTCCAAATGGCCCAAATGCACGTCAACGCATATATTTGATTGGTAGGTTGCGGAAAGCAGTAAAATGGGCTACTTTGTTTTCACAATTGTGTGCGGTCAAAGCAGATTCTAGGACATCCTTGGAAGCTGAGGTATGTCTTTTATTTCCCCATCTAATTATTGTTAGTTTACTGCAGTATTTTGTCCCTGCTTCTCCTGGTGCTGTTTTTTTTACCATCCACTGCTTCAGAGAGATCAACTAGCTAGCATTTCAAGTGTCTATATTTCCTTTTATTATCTACGGAATCATTTTTTTTTTTAATTTTCTTTTAAGATTATTAACTGTTTGGTTTGATCTAAATAGATAGTAAACCTAGAAAAAAGTAAGATTTACATCAACACATGAGAATTAAGAAGGCAAAATATTCTTCAAGTTCATGAACAGGGATAAATTTCAATTCATTTCATCCCTCAATTACATTTCTGTTTCAATTTTGTGCTTAAAATTGCAGTTTAGCATCTTTACTTCATTAGTTTTTTTTTCCTTAAACAAATTGAACTTACACATTATGGGATATGTTACCTATTCTGTTTTTGTTTGATAATTATTTATCCATTAAAAACTTTTAGGAAACATGCTATTTAAAATGTAAATACTTTGGAGGCTTTAGCCTTTTGTTTTTTAATCTAAGGTGGATAACTATTTATCTTCTGTTGATGAAAATGAACATTCTTTCTCTTTTTGTTGTTCACTGAATTTTAGGCTTATGAATCCTATATGAAAGGGAGTTTGTTGTTTGAGCAAGATCAGAATTGGGACGTGGCTTTAAAGAACTTCAAAAGTGCTAGGTACATTGACCCTGCTTCCATGATTCATACATATTGCCTTAAAAAAAGATGAAATAGATGCTCTTTTTGGTAAAAAAAATAATAAAAAAAAGAGAACAACCTTATATTTGCTTGAATGAGATTAATTCTGTGACTGATTTGATAATGTTTTCATATGGCAAACACCTGTTTAGTTTGTGAATGTGATATAGCAGACTAGCTTTTGGGATGCTTCTGTTTTTCTTGCTCACCCTGTTCGAGTTTTTAACAATGTCCTTATTTAATAGGGCTGTATATGAGGAATTGGGGAAATATGGAGATCTGGATAATCAAGTTTTGTGTCGTGAGAGAGTTGAGGAACTAGAACCTAGTATCCGGTACTGCCTTCACAAAATTGGTCAGTCAAATTTACAGGCCTCTGAACTTTTACAAATCGGGGATGTGGAAGGTCCCGCGTTAGACCTTTTTAAAGCTAAATTAGAGGTTGGTATAAATTTCTTTTGTATATATATAATTGGGGAAAAGGAAAATGAGTAATATAATATGCATATATTTGCAAATCAATGTATTCATATATTTCTTATAAGGAAATGTTGCATTTGGATAAGATAGACTTTTCATTTTCTCGTTTATTCAATGAGGGGACACAATCTTGTAGGCATAAGATGATCTTTTAATTATCGATATACTATCTTGAATAATCTACCTTCAGACTCAAGAACTTTTGAAGACCTAATTTCAACTGGTTCCTTTCATTTTTCCAATAATATGGTTGGTCCTATACTACATATTATATTACCAAGACCATTTGCATCAGGGCCCTTAGGTAGAAAGTTTTTTAAATTCCTCATATGCATCATGCCCGCCTGTATCTGGTTGGAGGGAAATGAAGGGCTAAAATCCCTCCCCACATGTTTTTGTCTCCTCTCCAATATTGGAGGGTAGGGAAAGTGATTTGTAGTTTTTGGACTGTGTGGGCTAAATTGCTCCAGGATTTTATGTTATCTCTCATCTCCATTACTATTTATAATGATATGGCGGTATATTATCCATATTTTGTCTTCCCTTCCCTTGCAAGGTCTACTTTCCCTTCCTTTGCCTTCCTTTCTGGTGAACCAAACCAAACAAGGGGACCTATCCTTCCCTTCCTTCCCTCCATTAAAATCCCTCTGACCCCCTTCCCTTCTTTGAACCAACACTCTGTAAATGTCTCATGTGTATCACCTTTTTCTATTATTTTAAGTACAATATTTTTCAACCAAACAGTTCTATTACTTGAACCAAGTAGGGTGCTTTTTTGGATTCATGTATGCGAAAATATTTACATACAGCATTTTTTAGAATAAACCTACTGATGCTTAGAATTTAGAATCAAACACAAGTATGATAAAAATGCCGAATTGAATAATGTTTGTTTCAGGCTGCCATGGCTGAGGCAAGATCTCAACAAGCTGCTTCCATGACAGAATTCCTTTGGCTTGGCCACAGATTTCCAATATCAAATGCCAAAACAAGGGTCTCCATCCTGAAAGGTTGGTAGTTTTCTTCCCTTACAAATTAGCAGGTTAGTTAGTTGGAAACAAAATTATCTGTTTATTATTCTTAACAGTAATCTTTTCCTGTCTTAACCTCATCTTTGTCCCATCTCTTTTTCTACTCTGCAAAATGACATTTAGTACCCTGCGTGAGATTCTTTTCTTTTTGTTGTGCTTTCTTTCATGCATGTGCTGTGATAAAGTTAATTTATTGCACTGCACTGTTGTCTACACTAGATGGCCTTTACTGTGATGAGTTAGAAGCTGGCCTTTTCACAACGTGGATACCAGTGATGCAAATTTTTTTGAGAACTAACATTTGAATTTGTTGCAATCCTTTTCTTCCAAGGCTTCGTTTCACTTTGCCAAAATTTATTGGAAAAACAATTGGATACAGTTTTTTCCTTTGTCCATGTCCATGATAATTATATTTATCAATTCTAACACATTATATTTTGCCAAATATCAGGTGTCTTTGTGTGTGAATCTGAGTGCATAATTTTTTATATGCACATGAAATGCATTCTTTTCTATAATGAATAATGTAACATTTTTTTAGGTTTTTTAAAAATGTAATTTTTTGTTTGATTTAACATATGGTAGTTTTTCTTTTAGCTAAATGCCAATATCAAGTGATGTTTCTATCTGAATATTTTTCTCAGCTCAGGAGCTGGAGAAAGATATACATGGTCCCTTGGCAGACTCAATTTCAGCAGACAAAAGACTTGTTATTTTTGACAAAATCTTTTCTGCATATCATGAAGCCAGAGGCTATATTCGGGCTGATTTGGTATGGGAAATTGCTTGTTGCTGTTAACTATGAATAATTATCAAGATTTTTTTACTTGTTAGTATTAATTTATTGTACATTTTAGGCCACTACAGGAAGTACAGAAAGCGTGAAAGATGATTTGAATGGTCTTGATAAGGCTGTCAGTGCTGTCCTAGGAGAAAGAACCATTGATCGGAACCTCTTGTTGGTTAAGGTTGCAAAAAGCAAACTTGCAAAGCGTCATGATGATAAAAATGAAAAACTCACCAAACCTGAAGAGCTTGTTCGCTTATATGATCTCTTGCTACAGGTTGACATCCATTTTTTGGAACTTGCATTAATTGAACAAATATTTCTATGCATAAGGACTTTCCAGGCCGCTGCATGTTTATTTATGATATGCTCCTCAAATTTGAATGACACTGCTAATATTAATCACACATTTGACAGAATACAGCTGATCTATCTGATTTAGTCAGTTCTGGAAGGGATAAAAAGCCAGAAGAAATTAGCTTTGCTGAAGTGTGTTCATGCAAAAGTTTGGCTTTTCGAGCCCAAAGGTTTGCTTCTTGGAGCAAATATTTTCTTATCATTCTTAGAAATTTTGTTAATTGCTTACTAAATGCACACACACTCATGGTATTTTCATTTTTCTTAAAGCTATGTTTCAAATATATATTCTAAAAAAAAGATTTACCAACACGTATGGGATTTTGCAAAAGAAAGTTCATCAGAACACACTATTTACTGTTCACCCAAAGAACCATGCTGTTCATCCATTTTAAATATGGGTTGGGCCTAACACCAAAAGTTAGCTCATGAGGTGAGGATTGTCCAAGCCCTTTTAAGCTCTACTTTGGTCATATCTGTAGTCTATATGGGATCTCAGCTCAACACACCTACCTCATGTCTAGAATTTGACATTTTGAGTGTGGAGGTTGTAGGCCTTGTTTTTTTTCCCTATGTATATATATTACATTGGGAACTCTCTTGGGAGATCCATGGAACAAAGTTCATTTTTCGACAACTTAGGGCGACCCAATAGTAGAGTAGGATAGCCTTTGGTACTATCTTTTGGCCATATTTGTACTTGATGTGGGATCTTCCCCCCCCCCTCCTCTGAGGGCCCTACGGAGGG
>PYAF01000205.1:767313-800313 GCA_007407185.1 Glycine tomentella | reverse complement strand
CTTAAAAAATCTATCAAGAGATCCCCTTTGTGATTCTACTAACTCCTCTCTTTCTTTTCTTTTCTTTCTTTTCTCACTTCCAGACAAATATTTAGGCAACATTATTAGGCAATATAACTAATAGCTAATATAACTAATATAGATAGGATTATAGGAACAATAGCACCTGGAGAATTGAACAAAGATAATCAGCTTAATCATTTGCGTTCTGAATTTGCAATGATCAGCCAAGGTTCCTGCCAATAATAATCTACTAAGTACTCAAGAGTCCAATTCAAAAATCAAAATCACAAAGGATGATTTTTAAAATATTGAATATTGAATAACTAACATATTATAGCTATCTCTACTAGGATGATTTTTAAAAATAAAAAAAGTGTGAGTAAATAAAACAGTAGTAATATTAACCAAAAAAGAGAATCAATGTAATGAAAAAAAAAGTGGTAATATTAACCAAAAAAGAGAATCAATGTAATGAAAAAAATAAGATTAAACTAAAATAGTAGTAATATTAACCAAAAAAGAGAATCAATGTAATGAAAAAAATAAGATTAAACTAAAACAATAAAACTTAACCGTAACAAATATAAAGTAATGAAAAAAAAAAGATTAAATTATTACCTTAAATTTGATTCAATGTCGATAACAAAGGCAAAATCGAAAGATATCACTGCTCCCAATTTTTAGAAATCAATGCTTCAGATTTGCAACGCCTTTATTCTTGTAGTTTGCTTTTTATTCATGCTATAGTCGAAGACTTGAGAGACTGAGACTAAGAGGTGCAGAAGCAGGAAAGGTATTTGATTACAATGGCTGGGAGTTCATCTTGAGCTGCCAATGGTAATTGAAGAAAACAATTTGATGAATTATACACCATATATTTGAAATGAAATTTATGTTTGTAATCAATCACAGGTATACAATACACATAATTGAAGAAGCTACCTTGTAATTACATTAAATTATAATTTGATGAATTATAACTTACTTTATATATGCCATCAATTTCATTTATTGGATGAAAAAATGATTTATTGGCAGTTTATTGGCATATTACTGGAAAAAAATATTACTCAAGATTTGATAAGATTTTGCTAGTCACGTAACAGGTCACGGCTGAAATAATCAAGGAAAATAAACAAAGCTTGGTAGTTAAATTCAACAGCTGGCTAATCAAGGGGAATAAAGATAATTAAAATGTTAGTTATAAAGATAATAAATTCAACGGCTGGCTAACAGGTCCCTTCACTGCATATTAAGAGAAAATAATTGGGTCCTGGACAGGTGCCCCGTTTGCCCTGGCCCAGGGCCGGGCCTGAGTGTGAGGTGTCTCCTCTATCCCGTGCAGGTCATAACGCCATCGTCGTTTTGTAGCACGCCAATGCCTATGAAGAAAAGACACGTCGTTTTGTTATCATACCATCTTTTTTTAAATGTAGTTGGTAGAGTATGGTTGATTTTACTAAAAATTAATTTTTTATCGAAGAATATAATTAATTATTTTTAATATGTTTTTAATTATTTTTTTTTCATACATAAATTCAAACATAAAATTTTACTTAAAAAAGAATCTAAGTCTAATATAAGTCTACAACTACCTAACTATTTGAGTGAACGACAGACATGAAATATCGCAAACACTTAAGTCTTAACCGCTTCCTTCCTTCTTTCCTTCAAACGCTCTCCAAATATTATAATATTATAATATTTTTAATGTATTTTTTACTTTCCTTCTCTCTCTCTGGAACAAACCGTTGTAGCGATTCCTTTCTCTGCGAAACACGAGGACGAAGCGAAGATTTATGGAAAAAATGCGTTTCACGAATCTCGATGACACTCCAATGTTCCGCCAGCAGGTTCTCATCTTATTCTTCCGTTTCGTTCTTAATAGTTTTTGGTGCCGTCTTCCTTGGAATATTGAAACGATATATTGTGTTCAAACGGTGCCGTTTCAGTACGCATTCTGCATCTCGTGATGATTTATATTATCTAGCTGTTTCTGTTTAAAAATTTATGAAGACGTGTTGAGAACGCATTTTGTGGTTGGTAGAGTAGTAATAATAATAGGTTGGTAAATTGATGAATGGTTGCGGATGCAGCTACAGTGTTTGGAGGAAAATGTTGAATCGTTGCGCGCGAGATGCTGCAAGTTCTACAAAGGATGTCGAAAGTATACGTGAGTTTTCTCCGCGTTCATCCCATTGTTAATTTTGTTGTTTATCTCATGTTTGCAAAAAACTTCTCAATAAAACACTTATAGATAAAGAAAATAAAGAAGGTAAAATGAATTGAGCTTCGTTAGCTTGCAAAAATTAACTCATGCACTTGATTTTTATAGAAGCTCATCTCATCTAACTTCTCTAAAAACTAAGGTACATGAAAATTTTTGATCTAATCAAGGAATACTTTTGTTTGTCCACTATGGCTGACTGTATAGCCACGGTTCTTGCTTTCCTAAAAATTCTCATTGCCTGGTATTTTTAACACTTTTTAGGGAAGGTCTTGGAGAGGCATATGATGGGGACATCGCATTTGCAAGTGCCATAGAAAATTTTGGAGGAGGGCTCAATGATCCTCATTTTGTTTCTTTGGGAGGTAAGCCTTCCTTATGGGTCTTTCACTCTTTCCCACCCACATGTCTCGTCTTATAGAACTAAATGAATTTACTTGTGATATGCTTAATGAGAAGAAATAACTGAAAATATGTTTATTGAAGATTACTTGGGTTATACAAGTCACAAGACTTAAACTGGCATGCAAATTAGGTTTAGTATAACAACTAACAAATCATGTTGCTGGAGGTATGTATCGGAAAAAATTCAAGTCCTACATAGACTAGAGATAGTATCAAGATAGAGTATATAGTCAAGATAGAGTATATAAGTGGGGAACAATCTTCATCCTATGAGTTAGTTTTTGGGGTTGAGTTGGGTCCAAATCCACATTCTAAGATGGTATCAGAGTCTATCCTAGATCCATTAATGGGTCACCCATCATATTATTCACGCATCAAACCCAAAAGTGTTGAACGTGAGGAACAACCCTCATCCTATGTGTTAGTTTTTGGGGTTAAGTTGGATCCAAACCCACGTTCTAAGAGTATGTTCTGTTGCTGCATGATATTCTTAACTTTTAATCCCGTAAATGAGCTTCCAGAATCCCTTAGGAAATATATGGTGAAGTTGCTTCAGTATTCTAAAGCATGTTTTGTTTATTTACTCTTAGCCCGTGTTTTTTTAACCCATGGACTTCCTATAAATATACTTAGTACTGAATCAAGTCTTATTAAATGAAATTTTATCTTTGCTGTGGATTTTGATAAATTTTGTTTGGTATTCCCAGGACCTGTTATGGCCAAATTTACTATAGCGTTGAGAGAAATCAGTACGTACAAGGAACTGCTCCGGTCACAAGTAATGATTTTTCTAATGTTGTTATTGACTTTCTTGTTCTTTAGGAGTGTATTGTTTTGTAAAGGGTAGGTTTTTATATTTTGATGGAAACAGTGCTCCATCTCCAAGCAGCCCTATTCGGAATGTTTATTCCCGATGAGGGCGTATGTAATGAATGACATTTATGCCTTGCAGATTTTATAATCTATATAACTATTACTGAAGACAATTATCGCATTTGGTATACACATTTATAATTTTTAATTTATCCTTTAATTATTTTTAAAAACCACTCAGAATCACAAATAATTATTGTTTAATAATTTTTCAATATGACTACTATTATTTATAATTTATAACTATTAATAAAGACTATTAGATGAAAAGAACTAATTTTTGGAAGATTTGGAGGAGGTTCTGAGAGGAATACCATAAGAGAAAAAAATTTTCTTAGGAAGTGATCTAAATGGGTATGTTGGTAAAAACAGTGAAGATTTTGATAGAATTCATGGTGATTTTGGTTATGAGACGAGAAATGAAACTGGAGAAGATGTCTTGAACATTGTACTAGCCTATGATTTGATGCTAGCGAACACTTTTTCCGGAAAAGGGAGTCTCATCTTATCACGTATCATAGTGACCAAAATCGTAGTCAAATTGATTTCTTTATGACTAGACGAGAAGATAGAAATTGTGTATTGACTGCAAGATCTACCCTGAAGTATGTGTGAAGACACAACATAAGTTGGTAGTTCCAGAAGTCAGGTTCAACAAAATTTTTAATTTGAGGAAGAAGGATCAAAACCAAAAGATAAGATGGCGGAAGCTAAAGGAGGAGAAACAAATAGAGTTTAAGGAAAATAAGTTATGCGAAGGACCGTGGAAGTTTATTGGAGAAGCTAAAAAAATATGGAATAAGATGGTTGTGTGTTCAACATGTGAGGAGGAGGGTGTTAGGTGAAAGCAAAGGAAACAAAGTTCTTACAAAGAAAACATGGTGGTGGAATGGAAAAGTGCAAGAGACTATTAAACGGAAGAAGAAATGCTTAGATCTTTGCATAAATGTCCCAATGATGAGAATTTGCAAAAGTTTAGAATAGCGAGGAAAGATGCAAAGAAAGCAGTGTGAGAAGTTAGAGGCAAAGTTTTTGACGATTTGTATAAAAATCTTGGGAGTAAGGATGGAGAGAAAGATATATACAAACTTGAAAAAATGAGATATAAGAAGAGTAAAGACTTCACTCAAGTTAGATGTATCAAGGATAAAAATCAAAAACTTTTGGTAAGGGATGAAGATGTAAGTGAAAGATGGTTAAACTACTTTAACAATCTTTTTAATGAGAATGGTGACAAGAGTGGGGTGGATATTGAGGACGTTTTTTATTATCTAAATAGAAGATATGTGCGCAGAATTAATACACATGAAGCTAAGGGGCTTTAAAGAGGATGAAGAATAATAAAGCGTTGGGACTTGATGACGTCCCTATTGAAGTGTGGAGGGGCTTGAGAGATGTGACAATAAAATGGTTGGCCAATCTTTTTAATAGGATTCTTCAAACAAACAAGATGCCTGATGCTTGGAGGAAAAATATGTTTGTGTCTATTTATAAAAACAAGGGAGATATCCAGAATTGTTCAAACTATAGAAGTATTAAACTCATGAGTTATACTATGAAGTTGCGGGAGACAATTATCAAACATCGCCTAAGAAGGGAGACCAAGGTTTCAGTAAATCAATTTGGATTTTATGCCAGGAAGATGTACCATGGAAGCTATTTTCTTGATGAGACAATTAATGGAAAAGTATAGGGAAAGGAAGAAAGACTTACGTATGGTGTTCATAAATCTTGAGAAAGCATATGATAGAGCCCCAAGAGAAGTCTTATAGTGGACTCTTGAGAAGAAAAATGTAACATTAAAGTATGTTAATGTAATCAAGGATATGTATAATGGGGCTATCACATGTGTGAAAGCCTATAATAGAACATCAAGATATTTCCCTATCATGGTAAGTATCCACCAAGGTTCAGTTCTTAGTCTTTATCTCTTTCCTTTAGTGATGAATGAACTAACGAAAGATATTCAAGAGGAAGTGCCGTGATGTATGTTTTTTGCAGATGATATTGTGTTTATTAATGAAACCAAAGATGACATTAATAGGAAATGGAAATTGTAGAGAAGTACTTTGTAGTCTAAAGGATTCACGATAAGCAAGAGCAAGACGGAGTATATGAAGTGTGAGTGTTCGCGGGTTAGAGATGATGATCAAGATACAGTGCATCTACTTGGTCAAGAGGTACCCAAAAAAAATGTTTTTAGATACTTGGGATCAATGTTGTAAAAAGGTGGTGAGATTGATGAGAATGTAAGTTATAGAATTAGAGCATGATGGATGAAATGGTAGAGTGCATCAGGGTTTTTATGTGACCGCAAAATTTCCCTTAAGCTAAAAGGAAAATTTTATAGAACAGCTGTAAGACCGGCAATGCTATATGGAGCGGAATGCTGGCCAGCACATAGGCATCATGAGCATAAAATAGAGATAGCAGAAATGAGGATGTTAAGGTGAATGTGTGAATATACGAAGATGAATAAAATAAGAAATGAGGATATTCGATGAAAGGTATCAGTGGTACGAGTATGTGAAAAAATGATGGAGCATAGATTGAAGTGCTTTGGTCACATTATGAGACGACCACTAGATACTTCTGTAAGAACAAAAGTTTGTTACCAAGTGCTCGACACAAAGAGAGATAGAGATCGACTGAAACTTACCTGGGGAAAGGTAGTTAAACAAGATCTAATAGAATGAGATATAGATTGACAGATGGTGTGTCTTAGGATGGAGTGGAGAAAAACTATAAGCTTGGTGGAGGGTTAAATCCATTAGTGATTCTATGTTTCGGTCGTTTCCTTGTTTTAGTTCTTCTCCTCTTCTGTTTTTCCCTTTTTCCTTTTACCCTTCGTTTATAACTATTAACTTAGGTTAAAGGTGTTATTGATGATGATGATGATAACTATTAATATAGACAATTGCCTCATTTGGTGTAAATATTTAGTATTCCTAATTTACGCTTCAACTACTTTTAAAAAACCACTCACAATCACAAATAGTTACTCATTTGGTGTACACATTTACTATTTCTAATTTATCCTTCAACTATTTTTAAAAATCACTCACAATTACAAGTAGTTACTATCTAATAGCTTTTCAACATGGCAATTATTATCTATAACTATTAATAAAGATAATTATCTCATTTAATGTACATATTTATTATTTCTAATTTACTCTTCAATTACTTCTAAAAATATTCATAATCACAATTAATTGTATTTAATAACTTTTCAACATGAAAGTTATTACAATTACATATAACTAAAAATAAATAAAAAAGACAGTAAAGACACATAATACCTGTTTTTCAACTAGTTTAATATAGGATCAGTGTGAGTGGGCAGTTATACTTTGTAGTGAATGGAAGTTACTGCATATAATATGACGGTTAATGCTTTGATGGAGATTTTTATTTAAAAGGTTGTCTCCTTTCAACATGTGTCCTGGGCCGGGGAGCGGGAAAAATAGGAACCCAAAACTCAAAATTTGGTGTAACGGATGAGATGATGACGTGGAAGAGAGAGAGAGGGTTTGTCAAAGTGGGAGCGTGGTGGCGTGGGGGGACCCATTGACACGTGGCATTGTGGTCTGTGTTTTTTTGTTCGAATTTTCAAATTTCAAAACGCAATAATTTTTTATTTATTCAATCTTTGTTCCGCTTTGCTTGGTCAAAAACTGCTTTACAGTTTTGCATATTAACGGACTCTCGGTTCACTCTTCTCATTGGACCAGGATGTTAACCTTTTCTTTCTTTCTTAAAAAAAAAAAAAAGAATTATTTCGTTTTATTTATTAGGATTAGTGTGCAAGTGGACTGTTATGGTTATATGTATAAGTTTCAGAACAGAGAATATTCTCTGTAAAAGATGCGAGTCTCGGGGACAACAATATCATTGTTGTAATGTGTAGTCTATGTTTTTCTCACTTTTCCGTGTTTCAAACTTTCAATATTTCAACTAGTTTCTGGTGTTCTATCATTTTATGCTCTAACTTGCTAGATCAAAAGGAAGGGTATTTGTTGAGGTCAGTGACCTTACAATGGCTAAGATGTATGGATTCTTCGGAGGAAAAAATGGAAGAACTTTGAACCAAGATGGGGCATATCACATATGGAGGAGAGAATGGGATGCATGGAAGAGAGGCTTCTCTCAGATGCAGAGGCTGTTTGGACTTGGAATAGATTGGTGGAGGAAGCGAGAGTTGCAGCCTCAAGGAAGGAAATTCTATCTGTCATGGCAGTCAAGAAGATAGAATTACCCAGTTTTGATGGAGAATATCCTGTAAGACTAGGATGAACTACTCAGGCTGACACTTATTTTGAAGTTTAGAGTATTTAAGAAGTGAAGATTTTGCTTGGCCGAATTAAGTATGGATGGGTCTACCATACATTAGTTCTACTTGTTGAGATCAACTGGAGAAACTCTCAAGTATAGACTCCATACATACATACATTTTGCTCGGTTCAGGATACATTGATAATCCTTATCAAAAATTGACAGAATCGAAACAAGAGCAATATTTAGGGTATTTTTGGGGTGCTTTATGACCTAATCTCAAGTATAGAGTCCATACATACATTCAAGCCTAAATTCTCTTACCAAACAATGCAGTTAGCAAGAGATTTGGAGGCAGAGAAAGTCGGATTAACAGCAGGTATTTGAGGAACATGTTGGGGTTCAAAAAAAAATTTCTTGGGGCTGCAACTAAACCAGCGAAATGACATTGGAGCATATTGATGGGCTAGGAGTTTGGTAACTACTACAGGGAGGCAGAAATTGACTTGGAGAGATAGAAAACAAGTACATCTAATTTTTCATAAAATCGAGGGGCATATTCCTTTGTGACAGCAGTAGGAGAAAGGACAGATGGACAAAATCGGAGTGAAGGAAGATAAAATAGAGGTTCAAGGCATTTAACTTGTCAAGAGTTAATGGAAAATAAAATCTAGGGGACTGTTTTAAAATGTATGGACAAATTTCATCAATTGCATCAATGTTCAGAGAAAAAAAACGATATTAGTAATTTTAGGAGAAGTGTGGTAGATGATGGCCAGTGAGGTAGACGAGCTGAATGAAGTGGAGAATGTAGAATGTTATTGTATTGTTTTTCTTTGCTGATATTATTTCCCCACAGATGCATTCACTTCAAAAAACTGAAGGGCATTGTAGTGTTTAATTTAGAATTAGGTTGTAAGTGGACAGTTATGGTGTGGTATTTGTAAGGTTTAAAACAGAGAATATCTCTGTAGGAGATGCGAGTCCCTGGGACAGCAATATCATTGCTGTAGTGTGTAGTCCGTGTTTTTTTTTGTGTTTCAATAAATATTTCAACTTCTTCCTAATGATCTATCAATTTTGCTGAGTGCTTATTCATGAGTATAGGGATGCCCTTTTGTATAATTTAAAAAATGCGGCTGTTAGCTTTACTTATTCCTCACTGTAGAATAACAAATTTATGGTGCTCAGGTGCATTTACAAACCGTAAGTGAAACTTGGTACATAGTTGATACTTGATAGCGTCTGTTATGTGCCCAGATCCTATGGCAGTTTTGTTACAGCCTGTAATAAATTTTGGCCAATGATAGTAAGATAAACACTTGACCACTGGTGAAACTTGTGCCTTTCTACTTTTAAAATTTGAGCTTCTATTGCAAGTATAACTTATCACTTTATGATGATTGGAGTTCCCCCCTAATTAAATTAGAGGCATTGTTCTAATTGATATTGCTATACTGACTTAATTAATATTGCTTCTTAGGTAGAGCACATTTTCAATGACCGGTTACTACCCATTGTCAATGTTGACATCCATGAAGTCAAGGTATACTGTGAGTAGCAAGATTTTTTTTAATGTTCATATACAATAGTGTTGATTATTATATATTAAAATGATGGAACAGTAAGATGCCATACTTAATGATATGGCTTAGCTCCAGTAGTTTCTCAAGTGGATCTATTTAAGTCATAATTCGTAAAGCAGTACAATGTTGCCTTTTCTCTCTCGAGTTATGTACAGCTCTTGGTGGTGAAATCTTATGAAATAAATTGTTTGTCCAGTTCTTTATACTATAATTTATTGGTAAGGAAACAGTACAGTCAAAATTATGACTAATGTAAAATTTGTGATTGAATAACTTCTTTAGAAGAATGTCAATCAAAACTGTTCATGGTGAAATTATCAATGTTCGATTTAAAAGTGAACACTCTTTGGCCTGAGGTTTGCTTTCATATCTAATAATACTTGCACATTTTTCTGCCTCCATATGACCGGTTTAATGTTTTTTTAATTATTTAATTCTAATATTTCAAGCATTGCTTGCAGGAAGCTCGTAAACGTTTTGATAAAGCTTACCTTGTATATGACCAGGTGCCTCTCATTTTCCTAAAAGGTTACACAGTGTGATGAACTCTGCATCAATCCATTTTGGGTAAAGTGTGTTTAAAGTCCTTGTAGTTTTGGTCAAAATTGGTTTTAGTCCCTACATTTTAAATATGGTATTTGTTATCCTTGTATTTCTGAAATTTGGTGGATTTGGTCCCTTGTCAGGTCAAAATGAAGTATAGGATCAGGGACGAAATTCATGCTTAAAATATGTTAGGCTCGCATAAGGGTAAGTATATCATAACCCCTAGGTTAGGGGGTAGGTCCTATGGAGGAAGTTATAGACACATTTCCATACTTTGTGTCTGGAGTACTTCACTTAATTTCCTCTACAATATTGGGCTTTGGCATTATTTATCATGCTGACTAGGGGGACTAGCCACTCATGATCAAAGCAAAACTAATAAAAAGTAAACATAGACATACCAATGGACAAGAACGATGGTTACATCTGTCCTAGTGGTGTTGTTCACGCTCTTCAGCTCTTAAAACCCCTCAAGGTTCTCAAATTCGTAAAAAGATAAGAATAAAACTGCAGAATCCATTTTTACAAAGCCTAGATAGCTATATATAGCTTCCTAAAGATATCTACACGAAAAGGCGCACTATGGCCAGCCATGATCGGAAGTGACGATGAAGCCTTGGGTCATTATGGATTGACTACGACCCTCTTGGTTGACCACGATCCTCATGAATTTACCATAGTCGATATCTTATCCTTGACGCTATTTTGGGAGGGTTGTTATCGTCTAACTATGGCCGTGTTGATTGACACGGCCATGGTAAATGTACCACGACCATGATCAAGTGTAGAGTCTTCAAATCTTAAATTTGTGTAATTCCCAACTCTTTCTCTCAATTGAGCGGCTGTGATTCTGCAATACAAAACTAGTGTTCAAACGTGAGTTCAGCCAAAACATGCGTGTAAAATGACACAAAAACTCATAAAATACCACTCAAAGTGGTTTATCATCCACCATATTTAAAAAAATGAGGACTAAAACAACCGTTTTTAAAATGTAGGGACTAAAGCCAATTTTGACCAAATCTTAAGGGACCTATAATGAGGACTAGTCAATGATCATCATGGATTTGTACTTCAAATTCTCCAGTTCACTTGTTGAATTTTTTTGTTGATGCATCAAAATTTGATTATTGAGAGAGTAATTTTGCAAACAGCTTTTTTGTCCCAAAAACTGCTGAAATATCTAAAAATAATCTTTCCCGAACATGCTCTAAGAATTCAGGATTTAATGGTATAATTAAATGAGATCATGGACACTGACCTTGCAGTTTTATGTCAGTGATTTTCAAATTCTCCTTAGGTCAAATTGCCTTAAAATCAAGTTTGATCTTTAAGTTATTCTCATTCTCATTTCATATAACCTTAAAGTTCTTGCATGTTTTTTTGTGGCAAAATCAATTGCTCCCTCAGTTCCTGGAGATACAACCCTCAGGAAGTACTTGTATTTTATTGGTGAACTACATCTCAAAAGTTCAAATTGTGTCTGTAGTACTTATGAAGGAGTATGATGCATGAGTTTGTGTGTGTATGTAGTGCTGTGGAAAGTTCACTTACATATTTCTTGATCATAACCTGCAAGCAATGTGGATTTTATGCTACAGGCACGTGAAAAGTTTATGTCACTGAGAAAAAGCACTAAGATTGACATTGCCACAGTCTTAGGAGAGGTATTTCCAGCAGCTTTTCTTTGGCATGTTTGATTCGGAAATTAGTCAAATAGCTTGCCGTGTGTTACTATGATCCTTTGAATCTAATATGGTAGAGACATTCCAGGAGTTGCAGGATGCAAGAGCATCATTTGAGGAAGCCCGTTTCAATCTGGTAATTTAAGTTGCACAAGAGATGCTACTTAGAAAAGGAAAGATGTATATCATTAAGGATTAACCACATGACATTTTTAACCGTCTAGGTTGGCACTCTTAATGACATTGAGGTCAAGAAGAGATTTGAGTTTTTAGAGGCTGTAACTGGAATTATGGATGCTCATCTTCGATACTTTCAACAGGTATATGGCATAATCACATGTAAATATACGGAACTTTTTCCATATCTATATTGCACTTATGCTGTATCTGAAAATTCTTCTCTTGCAGGGGTATCAGCTATTTCATCAGATGGAACCTTTCATTAGTGAGGTTTTGCTATTAGTTCCATTTTTTTTAGTTTAACTTGACTGCTGCTAGTACACAGTTCTTTTCCACAGATAAATAGATGTCATTTTGTTTTGATTTTTCTAAAATTAAAAAACCAAAGGGGATCAAGCAGCCGCAACACATAGTTAATGTATCTACCATCTGACTGTTAGGTTAATTTAACACGTTTGGAATTGTTAGAATAATGTACTTCCAGACGTGAAACCCACCAATTAACCAGTGTGATACATTTGCTTTCAAGAAAAGAACAAAATTTTTGGTTGAAATTATGATTAGTGTTCCTGATATATTGTCTGAATATTCGATTTTCTGTCCATATCTGAGGTGCCTTTTTATGTTTCTTGAAGAGATTTTCAATGGTGTAATTCAAATTGATTTGCTACATTTTAGTGGCTAAAATTAGAAACTATAAGACTAATAGTCCTTCCTGTGAGGCATCAAATTGATCCAAGGGTGGGCATTACTAACCATCATTGGAAAAACTGAACCTTTTTCTTAACTTTATGCTACGCGGAAGGGGTAGAATGCCAAAATATTTGATTCAGCTATGTTGCAGATTATGGATTATGTACATCAGTCAAGAGAAAGTTACAATCAGGAGCAGATTTCACTTTATAAAAGAATGCAAGACTACAAAAAACAAGTTTATGAAGAAAGTAGGTTGTCCTTGAATGGTCCTTATGGTTCTCCTAGTAGAGACTCTGCATCACCGTTTTCTAGGATATCAAATGAAGTGGCAGATGTAGTAATGGAATCCGCTGCAAATGGAAAGGTATTTTAGAATTTGACATTTCCTTCTTTCTGAGATTTATGTATTACTTCATTTCACAACTCTTCAATTCGTCTTTTTTACTGACCAAAAGAAATATTCTGAGTTGACTCCTGTCCATTGCCATTTGTTCATCCCTTGCAAAATTTTAGGTTCATATCATTCGACAAGGATATCTTTCTAAACGATCCTCCAATTTGAGAGGTGACTGGAAAAGAAGGTATTTTGTTCTTGACAGTCGAGGAATGTTGTACTACTATCGCAAACCATATGTAAGTAACCAACTAAAACTCGACTTTTAATACATTAAACTAGGTGATGCTCGTTCTTCTAAATAAATGCTGAGCGTCCCGTTTCAGGGCAGCAATCAACCATCTCCAAAGAGGAATAGTGGCACTGAAAATGGTTCTGGGCTTCTGAGTCGATGGCTTTCTTCTCATTACCATGGGGGTGTCCATGATGAAAGATCTGTTGCACGTCATACAGTAAACCTGCTGACATCAACAATCAAGGTTGATGCCGACCAGTCAGATTTAAGATTCTGTTTCAGGATTATTTCGCCATCAAAGAACTATACGTTGCAGGTACTTATTCCAAAACTTTATCAGTTTATAGTTTGGGCATTTATTATTAGTTATACTAAAGGAAGCAATGCAGGCAGAAAATGCAGTGGATCAGATGGATTGGATGGAAAAGATAAATGGAGTAATTGCCTCCTTGTTGAGTGTCCAGACACTGGGAGTGGTACGTAGTAGATATTTTGTTTTAAATGCATCTTTTGATGCCCATTTAAAATTTGATTATTACAATTGTAAAACAATTATGTGACAGCCTCTCTCAGCTGACTCAGCAAACGGCGACTCTTACTCTGATGACAATATTGATAAGTTAGAAAGTTCTCCAGATGATGATCACACTGTGACTGTGAAGTCTGCATCCAAGAATTCCACCCCTAACAACCAGTTTCGTTCATCTAGAAGTTTGCCTTTGCATAAACACAGTATGAGAATTGAAAAACCAATTGATGTTCTTAGGAGGGTGAGTGGGAATGACAAATGTGCTGATTGTGGTAAACCTGAACCAGAATGGGCATCCTTAAACCTTGGCATCCTGATATGCATCGAGTGTTCTGGTGTTCATCGTAATCTTGGTGTACATATATCAAAAGTAAGTATTTGAGGGCGCACATTTAACCTTACAATTTAATGTTGTATATGGCTCATATCTTATAAAATTTTACCGAATAAACGCTAGAGACAGGGTTAGAGGACCTGGTACCTGGTATCTCAAAGCCCTCACTTCTAGCTAACAATGGTTACTCTTAAAAATATAAATTAATTAAATTATATGTTTAAAGTTTTATTGTCTGCATATATGGAGAATAATGGTAGTTAGTCAAGTTATTACTGGCAGAAAATTTGAGCGTCTGCCCTTTTCTAGTCTCTCAAATTAAAATTTGCATTTTTAAGTCCCTCAAATTCAACAAAAAAATTTTATTCATTCTTCCTGTCAAAAACCGCCAAAAAATCGATCAAGAAAAACTAAAAAAAGTATTTAGTGACTTTGAACAACTAAAAAATACAAATTTTAATTTAGGAGACTAACAAAGACAAACCTTTAAATTTGAGGTCTTAAAAATATAATTAAGACAAAATTAATTTTAAACTCTAAATCTAACATTACTTTTTTCTTATCTAGATAAAAACTGTCCTGCCGTTATCATGTGTTGGGTTGGACAGTTCTGTCTTTTTTTATTTTTTTGACATTTTACTCTCTTTTCTTTTCTTCTTTTTTTTCGTTTTCTTGTCGCTTAAAATCCGGATCCACTCCTAGTTTATTCCACCCCCCCTCTCAACAGTATCATTTTTAGTAATTTTTAGTAAAAGGAAAACAAAATCCTTTTGTTTTAATTCTCACTTTTGCAGCTAAGTTGGGAAACATTTTTTGGCAGGTAAGATCACTGACACTTGATGTTAAAGTCTGGGATCCCTCTGTTTTAAGTATGCTTAAGTCACTGGGCAATCTTTTTGCAAACTCAGTTTGGGAGGAGTTGCTGTATCCACCGAGTAATTTGCAAACTGTTGAGACCCCTGCTAGGTAAGTGCTGCAAAAACTGATGGGATTATCCGTTTGAACTTATGCTAATATGCACCTGCAATGTAGTTCATCCAAGGAAAATGGAGAGGAGCTCTTTCATGCAAGAAAACCAAAACATGACGATTCTATTTCATTAAAGGAAAGGTTCATTCATGCAAAGGTATTCTAAGAAAATTTCAAGTTCCTTTTGCTATTACCTTTTTTCAGAAAGATGGGGGAAGCTTGAATCCCTCAACTTTGAGAAGTAAAGAATTCTTACCTTATATTTTCCAACTTCGAATAACAGTAAGTAAATGTATTCTTAGCCTAAAATCTCTTAAGAAATAACTAAATCGATCTAGAAATGTACACTCTATTTGTTTCTATTTGGTATTGACTTTTATTGGAAGTTGAAAGTTGGGCATCCAATATGGTGAACTCTGCAGCATACTTGATTTGCTGATATCCAGTTTTTTGACCTTTATGATTTGATAATATCTCAGTCTAGTTATTAGTTCATCCAGTTAATGAATCATCATGTGGTTGTTAGAGATGCGACGAAATCATTCATGAACCTTCAACTCAAGCTTTTGAAAGAACTAGTTTTTGACATTATATCAAGGTCTCTATGACCAACCAAGTGGTCAAGATTTCGATCCTTGGCTCCCCCATTCTCCTAATTAATGTTGAATTTCAAACATGGTAAAAATGGGTTTGTGCATCGGAGGTGCTTTAAGTCCATAGGAATCTTGTATGTAGAGTCACTGGAGATGTAAAAACGGAATTAATGAGTCTTCACGTAATTGCCGAGATTTTATTTTCATTGATAGAGTAAATGGCCACTATGTTCTAGTTCGGACTGCAGGTTTTGGTCAAGTTCGGGAGTTTAGAGTTGCTTACTTATTTTTTGCCCGGTAAAGTAGAGCTAATTTAATAGAATGACCAGATAAGGTTGACAGCTTTACAACTGTCTCCATTTGCTATCTTAGATTTCTCAAGCTCTACTGCATAAAGTCTCAACTCTCAATTATCCCGTGTTACGCCACTATTTCTTATTTAACCATAGATAGGTTATAGAACCTTTAGCATTTAGTGGCAATCTAATTATTGAACTATTACTTGACGGAAGTTTAATATATGTAGACGGTTTCTTATTGCAGTATTCTGAGAAAATATTTATTCCCCGGACAAAGAAATATCACCCTCTCTTTTCACCCGCACAACTGGTGCAGGAAAGCATCTGTGCTAATGATAAGAAAGCAGTCTACCAGCATATTGTCACGTCAGATTTTGACATCAATGCCATCGGTTGGCAAGCATCATCTGGTATGTCTTATTATTACAGAAGTCTAAACTCCAGTGAAGTTTTTGGTGTTGGAAAACCAGTAAGTAATGAGCTGTTGTGCAGATGAGACTTTCAACATGGTTTCTTCAAATAATTTAAACATTGCCTCTCAAAGTGAAAATCAGCCCATTGAGGCCATACAAGATGGTTCTAGCGTGCTTCATCTTGCATGCCAAACTAATGACATTGGCATGGTGGAGCTGCTCCTACAACATGGGGCAAATATAAATGCTTGTGATTCTAGAGGTCAGACACCACTACATTATTGTATTATTGAAGGGAAGACCGCAGCTGCAAAAGTGCTTATCATGAGGTAATTAATTGGACGTTTTCTTTTATGTCCCAAACATTTTCAATCATCGTATTCTATATGCTACCTTAACTTTATAGTCATCAAAGGATCAATACACATTTACACTGCCTCCAGTCCCGGAGGAAGATACCAAACCTTTAGCGATACTAAAGCATTCTCCACCACATCATATATATGTTCTACATAAATTTATTGTATATGCTAGCTAAACAATTGAGTTCGTGCAGAACTTTATGAAATTTGAATGTATATTAATTTATTCTTTCATTTCATCATTGCTTCGTGATTTCCTATTGGAGTCATAGTAATGCTTGGCAGAATAAGCTGTAAACAGATTATCATGCACATTTGCTCATTGTAAGCATGATATTTGCTCATAGAAAAAGTTATACTACTTTTATTTTGCTTGGGGGAAGGAATCAGAGAGAAATAGTGCGTTGAAATGTTTTTCTTGTTTATTATCTAAAATGGAACTAGTTAAGTTTCTTTTTTTATAATATGAAAGTATCATTTCTGGAATTCATTATTGACCCTTTTTCCTTTGGTAAGTTCTACACCATACCCATACAACAGGAACTTGAACTTGAGATTAGGTTGTTGGAATTAAAATCTCATTCAAATGAGTTTTTTGCTTGACCGTGAAGTACCATGATAAATATTGTATTTCAATTTTAAACTTCAGCTTCATGGAAATTTTCTTCATATACTATCTCAGATATGATGTGTTCATGGTTGATAAGTTTTGGTTTACTTTGGAAAATTGACATAGAATGCCAACATTACAGGGGAGCCAATACATATGTCGCAGATAAAGAAGGCAAAACTCCTGTTAAGCTTGCATCAGAATCTGGCTGTTGTGATGATGAAATTCTCGCTCTCTTGACAAGCAGATGACATGTTTAAAATCTTACAATGAGCAGTCAGTAAATCCCTTGTTGTGACTTCTGGAGAAGATTAAGATTGAGGACCAACTAGCCATGCATACGAGCACAAAGAGGCCTGGAGCAAGTGGTTTAGTTTTATTGGGCCATGTTGTATAGTAATTATCTTCTTAATTGAAGGATGTGATGCGCTGATTGTGGGGTTTCACGTCTATTCCAATGTTCAACTTTGTAGCCTCCATTCTCATTAAATTTTTGGGACTCAGATTATTGTCATGTATTCCGAGGACTGTATATATAAGTTAGTTAAATGATTATTCAACAAGGTGTAAAAGTTCATTCAAAAAAAAGAAGAAACAGATGAAGACGAAAAGAGGTTTAATGTAAGGATCTTAATAAAGTATGGCCCAGTTACAGCAGAGAAATGTGAGGGACGCGTTCTATAAACGTGGATCTTAATTAAGTTGTTGATTATGACAGAATTGTTAGGTTCAATGTTCCATTAGGTAGTAAAAATCATTATTTTTTAATTAAAAAAATGTCTTATCCATAATACCGCATACTTAAAAGGGTATTAGTGACTTTCAGAAACCATATATAACTTGGTTGAGTGATGTTTAGATGTGATTTTTTTTTTAAAACAAAGGCAAAAAAAACTAAAAGTTATAATATCATGCGGCTCTGGTTCAAGTTTCTTATTACTATTTTGTTGTATGTTTGATTAGCACTGTTTTTAGACAAATAATGTTTAAAAAATTCAGAAGTTGATACAAAATAAACATTTTTTTCTCTTGAATAAGTTGAATTAAACACACCTAATCTACTTGGAAAAAGCACCTAATGTTGGTAACTTTTTCGTATATAAGTTGTATTAAAAATTCTATATTTTTTTAACTAATTTAATTTAATTCAATTAAATTTAATTCTTCTTTCATAAATTGAATTGAAATAAAATAATAAAAAAAACATGTCAAGATAAGTAATTCGAAAAGGAACATTATAACAAGCTTTTTAAATGAAGGGATTAAAGTTTGTCATGTTACATTAGATGAACTTTTTTTCCATACACCAAAATTAAGTAGTTTTGGGTTAAATTTTTTTCTTCTTTTAATAAAAAAAAATACAATCAAAACAGATGCTTCAAGCAAACAACTATTAAAATTCAAGAAACAACCGCATTATTTCCCATGTTAAATATTCTATCCCCTTCAAAAAATACAGAAAAAGAAAGAGGAAATAAAAGAAAAATGTTTCATATAACATAATCGCATTACGACCCCTAATCTTAGTAAGCTTTTCTCCTATACACCAAAACTACTTAGTTTTTGGTTAAATTTTTTTCTTCTTTTTAATAAAAAAAACACAATCAAAACATATACTTCTCTCAAGTTAGTTAGTTTTGATTTTATACTCAAATTAGTTAGTTTTGATTTTATATTCAAATTTTATCAATAACATCTCCTAAAATCAAGGAACATTATCTTTTATGCATAGAAACGTGCTTGAAGTATTTGTTTTTTATTGTGTTTTTTTTTTATTAAAAGGAAGAAAAAAATTTAATCCAAAACTAAGTAGTTTTAGTATATAGGAGAAAAACTTATCTAATGTAACATGAGAAACTTTAATCCCTTAAAAGAATTTCCTCTTCTTCAATCAAATATTTTGTTTTTTCCTGGATACTCGGGTGTAGATCCCCAATGGTAATCAATAGAGATGAAGTTAGGTTCTTGAACCAACGAAGAAGAAAAAAGATCACCTTAAATACCACTAAAATAAATAAGTCTGAGGTTCGTATAATGTTTCAGTGAGCGCAACTAACACTGGCCAAATCAAAAATCATACTTACCTCAATTGTACATTGATACCAATGCTTTAACTATCGTGTGAGTTGAACTCCTTCATAGTATGACTATCTACTTTAACTTCAAATTCCTTTCTCACTTTTGTTTCCACCCAACCTATATCAAGAATTTGGGTGATAGATGCCCACGGAAATGGATATAATATAAATCTGATTTGACCTGCGCAACCCCTTTTGAAAAATATATATCGCGCTTTTGCACCAAGTTATACTTGCGATGGCCATGCTAGCATGATGAAATAAGATCCTATAAATGACTTGAGTGCAATATGAATTAAGGGTGCTTAACTCCCTATGCTGTATTATCCTAGTTAGAGTCTGGTTGGCATTGATTAGTTAAAAGTTTAGTTGAATTAATTATTTACTTAGTGAGCAGTTTGTTACTGGTTAATTATTTTCTCTTGTACCTGTTCGGTTTATTTTGCATATTTTTTCCTCTCAAATTGCTCTTCCTGTTGCTATATTTTTCTAAGAAATGTTAGACACATACTTTTTAGCAAGCTAGATTAAATAATGGGATAAGCTATACAGTAAAAGTATATTCAAACCTTCAATTAAGATATACTTTTTTTTTACGACAAATAGCTCTAAAATCATTAATTTATTGTATTGTTCTATTAGTTAAAAATTTAGGTGACTTAAATCTTAAAGAGTCATCAGGATGAACATTTATTGCATTTTCTTTTTCTTTAAATGACTAGCAAACAAGAATTGTCAAGACTTTATACGTGCACATGCAGGAATAATACTATATATGTTAGAGTTACCATTTACTTTCTAGGTCGAGTAAAATGGGTAGTTGAACATAAATAGTTCATTCCATATTTGATAGAGCTCACTGAAAAAATTACCTATATTCATAACTAGTTGCGTACTAATGAAATTCACGCAATAAAGATGAAACTAAGAAAAATATTTAAACAAAATGTCGGACTTGATTAACAGGAAGATAGTATAAGGAGATATAACATTATTCTAAGTAGCTAATAGCCAGATTGCAGTTAGAGAAAGTAGTAATAAATTATATACAATGTTCTACACTTGATTGATTGGTCTGTAATAAATTATATACAATGTTCTACACTTGATAACATCTATCAAAATACCCTAATAAACTACGACAAAAATTGTATTTTTAATAATTATTTTGTGTATAATTTTAAGAAAATGAAACTTGTAATAATTAAGGGAAAAAGCTGAATTACGGTGACCATGGAAGAAGGTAGTAAGTGGTAATCAGAAAGCAAAGACAATACAATCAGACACGAGAATACAAGGAATACATCAAGTTTCTATAGTTAGTCAGACAAGTGAGACAACTACCCTCCTTTGGATAGTATTACATTATACAGACCAATCAATCAAGTAGTTAGTTTATTAGGGTATTTTGATAGATTTTTTATCACCTGCAATACGAAGTATAACATTGACTGGACCATTAAAGCATGGCCCTAGAAACAGAAATATAATATAAAGGATGAATCAACTTGATGATATTATCCGTTTCAATTTTGTTCTCGTAGAAGACGCTTTAATAAATTAAGAGACAAAGTTATTTATAAACGATTTATGATTTTGATTTCTAAAAGATGTGAGACTTGTTGACTATCATTACAAGCTTCTTACAGAGAGATTAAGGGACAAAAGTGGTCTAAACCCTCTTTTTTTATCATCGAAATCCTTTTTGGAATACTTCACCAGCACAAGAGAAGAAACTCAGCCTAAAAAGAATACACCATTCAGCAGATTGGCTGACTGAAGAACTCAATAAAAACAATTTCTATTGATGTTTTTTTATATCTTTTTTACAATTAAATAAAAGGTAAGAAGAAAAGAGAGGGAAAATGTGATATAAAAATAAGCAATGTTATGGAAAGAAATGAAGGGAAAAAGAATGAATCGTAATAAAATATTGAAAAAATATAATAACTCAAAACAAAAACAGCGACCTCTAACTGTTTTGCAAAGAGTTTAGTTTCATATTCATGAGGGGCAACACTTGAGTCACATACAGCTACCTCATTGACCTTATATACCCTTTTAATTTCCCTTCAATAATGAAAAACAAAAGCAATTTACCCATTCAGAATTTCAGATAGTCAAGCATTTGAGCCATGTGATACTTGCCATTCAATCCCATGTTTAGTAGTTACAACTTAATTGCAAACTTATAATTAATAATTCTTCCAAGAGGATGACGAACGATGCAAAATTCTGAAGAAGACATTGTTATCCTAATGCTTCCACGTTATCCACCATGACCAAAGAAAATGTGGAAAACAATATAACAAAAATGCATTATATATTCCAGTTTGTCTCATCTACAAAACCCCTTTGAAGCTAACTCTGGTTTTTCGTCGGAAATGATTGATCTAAATGGATTACCTTGAACAAATTTATTAAGATAGAAGACGACACCCATATTTGGTTATTTTAGAACCATTTATTTTAATTTGTATTTTTCTTATTTTTAATTCAATCAAAAATGTTTTTCAGCCACATAAATGCCTGCACATGAGATTAGTATCTATATGTAAATTGTTATATTAATTTATTTAGTATCTCGTTATTAATTTTTTACTTTACAAGTCATTTAGTAGAATCATCTTAATTAGTTAATTTAATTTTTTTACTATCTAGATTTTTATTTTATTTTTTTAATGAACCGTGAACTAATAACTTCTCCAATGGATCAATATTAGTTTAATTTTTAAACATATTAACACGAACGCGTTTCATTATAAATTTTTTATTGGATTGGTCAATTAAAACTTCAATGTGCAACTCATTCTTGTTCTTCAAGTCTACGTTTATTAAAAAGTTTATATAAAGTATGAACATGTTTTAACTTTTTACTTTTCAAAATTTTATTGGAACCCTGTAACAAATATAGACTATAGCTGCATTATGTGAATGATTGAAATAAGACAAACCCATGGATGGAGTCGTATGATTAATTATGCTGAAGTGTTGTGTAACTGGAGAAGAAAAAAATGTGTGATCACTATATTTTATATTACCTTCTTCCCTTTGAAATAACAATAAAATCTCCCTTAGCTCATCATTCACTGAGCATGAATGAGCTATATGTTGAATTTTGTTCTTTTCTACATAATACAAAGGAGCATTTTTTTTTTCTGACTTCCTTAATTTCTGTTATCAATTTTATTTATTTTACTGTATTCTCCTTCGAATCGAATGTCATAGAAATAGAAAAATTCAGCATTGTTCAACTTTCAACTTTCCAATAGTGAAGCTCCACGCAACCAGGAGAAGGCCTATCTGGCGTAGGTTCACATGTGATGATATGCAGAAAGAACAATTCAAAGGCACGGGAAAAATGTGGAGCATATAGTGGGTATGTGTGGTTACAACGTGATATATATGCACTTGATATATATAGTCTTTTTTGTCATAACACTTGCTGTTAAGACTCAGAAACTTTTACTTTAATTGCGTATGAAAAATACTAAAAAAACGTCAATATTAATTGTTTATAAATTTGTCTTAAAGTATATATTTATTTTTCTCTAAGGTTCACCTACCAAATAAAATATATATCTTAATTAAAATTTCAAGAAAATATATAAATAGATTTTGATGAAAATGGAGGCATTCGTGCTATTGTAAGAAATTTTTTTCGTACCAAACAGTATTTTCCACATGTAAAAGGGTATAGTGTATGTGTTGTAAATATACAAAAAGAGGTTTTAATTATCTGAATTGGTTCTGTAAAATAGTAGCTCTATATTTGGTAATAGTTGTGATATAGATTGGCTATAAAAATGGATTGACAAATATTTGTTATATATATACAAGAAAATTTAACTCTTTTATTACAGTTTAAAAAATAGATTTTCTATATAAATTGTGACCATAAATTATCTAGATTGATTCTAGTCATAGTTCATATAAAAAAAATTAAGTACTCACTATCTGTATCTATTTATTCTGCATTCCTCTTAGAGCTTATCTAAAAAAATATAACAAAAAATCGATTTAAAAACTTTTTGTTTACTAGTGGGCGCGCGTAAGTCTATGGCCATGAACATATAATTCATCAATGCAGAAACTTAAAATATGAATTGATAGCCCCTTGATTTTGATTTAAATTATAATAGTTCAAATTTGACCACTCAATTCCATGTTGTTTGGTAGTAAACAAGCCATGTATGCGTTACCAAAGGAAAGCTTGCTAGTAGTACCAGCTGTAGCTACACATAGCACAGACAACAGTTTTATAAATAAGCCGACCCAACTAAATAATTATGACTACGTACTTACTCTAGCATCATTCATTATCTTGATGTCATCAATATCAATCTTTTAGTAACTTGTTTAGAACAATAAAAGAAACTCATTGTGACACAAAAACAGAAGAAACAATATAGAATTATAATACTCATCTTACCCTTTATATGCTTATCTCTGGGTCCTAATGAATTTTGATGATGATTAAGCATGGTTCTATAAAGAGGAACACCATTTTTTAAATTCAATTTTTTCACAACAGAACCCCATCCCAAAAATCTATAGATACCTCAAACAAATGGCAGTAACTTGATTGCATTTAATCAAAGGTGTAATTTATTATATATGTCTATTGTGGCTATCATGTAGAAAGAGATAACAACACTAACATATATAATATATAATAGAAAATATATAATAGAAAATTTTAATGTCACTTTTAATTCATTATATTTTACCGTTACTTATTTTAGTATATTATGTTTAAAATTTTTATTTTATTTTTTTATATTTTGAAATGTATAATTATGGTTTTTAATTTTTCATTAAAAATATTAATGATCTATTAACTTTTAAATTTTAGAATGGATTAATGTCACTTTTGATTTATTATATTTAGCAATTGATTTACTTTGTTATATTATATTTTAAAAGTTTTATTATGATTTTTTATATTTTTAAAGTATATTATTTTAGTCTTTTTTTCAAATTTTTGTTAGAACACATTTGTGTCCGATTTGGTCCAATGAAACACATCATCTTGTCCCTCTTTGCGTTGGTCGCATTTGCCTAGCCTGTATGTAAATGCCAAATGGAAAATCCTCTAATTGCCTAACCCTACCATGCGCAATAGTGAAGGTCTTACTTGCAAATTTCACAAAAGTCATATTGTGACTTCCTCGTTCAATTTTGGGTTAATTGACGAGTTATGATCATGTTTTGGTCTTTCGTCGATGACAACTCTTACTCTGATCTCCCTTGTTTTTCTTTCCAATAGCATAATGTGTGAAAATGTTTTGGTTTTTCGATTAAGAATATAAGAATTTTTGGTGGTTTCAACAAGATTATATATTGACTTCATTCAATCTATGTGGTGCTCCATTTGTTACCTTTTCAAAGTCGGAAAAGGTTGGAGGAGATGATAATTTTTTTAGTTATTTATTTTTTAAGAAATATAATAGATGGTGATGATAATAACCACCATGTGAAGCTAATTATTTTAAAAAACTTAATATCATTTTTGATTCATTTTGTTCACTTTGACACATTTAAGTTTTAAAAGTTTTGTTATGGTCCTTTATATTTTTCGAAATATACCATTTTGATTCTTTTTTAAAAGTTAAAAGTTAATAAAACATTAATATTTTTAATGGAAAATTAAAAAAGAGATCAAAATGATATATCTTAAAAATATAAAGAATCAAAATAAAATTTTTAAATTTTAATATATTAAAATAAAATAATTATAAAATATAATAAACAAAAAGTGACACTAAATCTAAGAAAAAAAACAGAAAAAGTTGTGTGTCACCTAAAGTCTCAAGAGATTTCACCTTACCCCAATATTTTTCAATTTATTTGGTCTCATTGCTGATAACAAAGTTTAAAAGTCGAGTTTCACATAGATAAACATGCTGGCCGATAATCATGTCACCTAATATAAATAATGTTTGGCTCTCGTGCATGTGTCAGTTGTTGTATAGCGGATGTTCAACTTAATTAAGTGTTTCATTAAAGTATCGATCTTCATTATAATATAAATAATATGTATACCAAGTCATTGCACTTCTTTCTTCAAAGGGTGAATAAGAATAAAAGAGTTCTATTTTTTAAAAACTATAAAAAAAAAAAAAGTGTTTTATTCAAAGTTTAAATTAACCCCACCTGTGTGGACGACACTGGATAGCCACCACCTGCTGGCATGGCCGGTTGTGATATTGCTATTATATTTGTAATTCCACACTCATTGGTCATGGCTCAAAGTTGTGCTATTTTTCTATTCACTCAATCTTAAATTCCACATTCGGTCGGTAAAAACAAAACATAGACAGAAACCCTCGTGCATCTCTGTACCTAAAATAAAATAACGCTCGTGCATGTTCATACATTATTGGATGCTACTTCCTGTTCGTTTCCTATTATATGCTTTTTTATGAACAAATATTTTAGGAGGCGAGAGGTGGACATTTCAATATCAACGCATAAGCATCAACCAAAATTCATCCTCTCACTTATTAGAGATAACATGTTAATAAAAGATCGTCCGCAACATTCAAATCTATTCTTTTGTCAATATTATAGTTTATCCAAAACAAAAAATATAAGCAAAGATAATATATATATATATATATATATATATATATATTAAATACAATGAATACAAGTGGTACTCTAAGTATTTACAGGGCTATCAATTTATCCAATTAATTGAGCTAACCTTCGTTCACAATAATAAGTCATTTCTCACCCTATATAAATTTGTGACATTTATGATACATCAAGTTAGTAAGTACTCTTGTGGTTGGCGGAGTCTAAGATGGAGCTGGTTGGTGTTCTTGAGTTGAGTTCTGAAATGGGGGGAAAAGATTCCACGTTAATGTTTCTTAAATAAAATAAATATTAAGCAAGAAATCTTTATAAACGTATATATGAAGCGTAAATAAATAAATATATATATATATATATGAAGCAACTTTTACTGATTATTTATTGAGAACAAATGATATACTCTAAAAGTATAATATAGTGATTCAATCATAACTCATTATATATAATAATAATATAAAATTATTAATACAAAAACATTAGACTTTTATTTATTATAAGTCAGCCGTTAATGTTTCTTAACAAATTCTCCAAAAGATTGGAGAAAAAAATTTGGGACTTAGCCCATAAAAAAATTAAATTCCTATCTTCCTCGTGTAATCTGATGACTATATATATTTTCATATAAAATAAATTTGATATAAATTTTACAAATTTTTAATTTAAGGCAAAATTTTGTTGGAAAGGGAGATAAAAAAAAAAGGGCTCGAAGGAGAACAAAATAGACATAAAGAGGTTCTAAAATTATCTAATCTAGATTTTTGTAACCTTCTGGTCTATATCAACTCCTCTCTCCCTTGCCAATGAAGGTATCCAAAGTGAAGGAGTAATGTGTCTTGTTGCATTATAACTCACCCAAATGTGCAAGCCTCCTAACCTTATCGCTAAATTTCACTTATGATTGTGATTATTATTAATTAAAATTTAGGATTATTGTACTGTCCTCTAAGTTCTGATGCATGTAGACCACCGGCCTTTAGGGGAAATCTAAAATCCCATCGACTTTCCTCGATCCTTCGATTGCTCAAATGGTCTTATTTTGTTTATTTCCTGCTTTTCCTCACCTCACACTAACCTAGCTCTCTAGTTCCTTTTTCCATTTCACTTGTTGGGCCCAGCTGACTGATTATTTTTAACAAAAAATACTTTAGACTTTATAATTTGTAATAAATGAAATTTTATTCTAAGATAGAGTTTCACTTTCACTCCTTTTTCTTTTCAAGTATTTTATATAAAGGAAATTCAACTCAAAGTATTCTTTTTAAACAAATAAAAATACACAACTAAATAATTTTTCAAAAAAGTGATAACGATATAAATAGGTGAAATGTGGAGTCTGGAGAGACCAAAGACGTGTATCTCGTTCATAATAATTATATGAAAATTTATTTTGTTGGTTGTATTTACCGACGTCGGCAAGGTATGTTAGAGTAGATGTTTGAGATGTTAAGAACATTTTTTTGGGGCGACAAACATGTTAAGAACATTATTAATTATAGAAGCATTTTCACTTCTTATTTTATGTACTAGTATGGTATGCGGGCCTCCGCTAAGATAACATCTATATTTAACCATGTTTTAAAAGCAATTGAAAAATATATATATTTAATTTATTGAGATTTTTGTTATTAGAGATGTTGTTTACATTATTGGCATATTATTTACAAAAGGCTAAACTATGAAGTAAGAACACTTGTTTTGTTAAACGAGTCGTAACACCTAGTTTTCTAAATTGATATTTCTTTTGGACTCATATATATTAAGTAAAAATAATTAATTTGACATTAATTAAAAAGTTAGTCGACATTAATTAATTATAATTAAATATCACTTTTGATTCATTATGTTTTATTGTTGTTTCATTTTGGTATATTAAATTTTAAAAGTTTCATTTTTGTCATTTTATATTTTGAAAGATTTATTTTGATCCTTTATATTTTTAAAAGTTTCATTTTAGTACACTAAGTTTTAAAAATTTTATTTTGGTTATTTATGTTTTTGAAAAATTAATTTTAATCATTTATATTTTGAAAGTTTTATTTTGCTTATTTGTTTAACTTTTATTATCTTTTTTTTCTCCGACTTTATAATCACCACAACATAAACAATGCAATTATCCACCAAACAACCTCATGGCATCACTCCATAACCACATTGCGACCTAACATCAACATAGATTAGAAACGTTGAATAATCGTGACGGTGATAAGAAACTTCAAAATTAATATTAAGGTTGTGATTTTTTGTCTTACTTTGATTTTTAGCCGCATTATTTTAAATTAATTATTTAAAAATTAACATAATATTAGTGTTTGTTAATAGAAATTAAAAGAAAATACTAAAATAAAATTTTAAAAAACACAAAGGATTAAAATGATAAAAGATCAAAATAAAATTTTTAAAACTTAATATATCAAAATAAAACTTTTAAAATTTAATATATCAAAAATAAAAAAAAATTGTAAAACATAATGAATCTGATTATCTAAATTGGCTTTGTTTTCACCTTCACCTCATTATGCAAAGATAAAGAGAGAGAAATGACTTTTTGACCGAGGGGAAAAAAAAGGGAGAAAACGAACTTTATTCTATTCACAATATTATGGATTTATGGTTATCATATCATAAACAATAAAAAAAAATGCATTGATGATAATAATAACATAAAAGTATAAAACATTGATAGTAGGTGAGAGAGGGGTAGAAAAAAGAAAAGTAGCATATGGGTAGTGGAGGATGACGTAAGAGTGCTCCATCTCTACCCAACCAAAGTCACGCAACCTGCGTGATTGGATTAGGACGTAACCAATTGTTTGGGTTCACTTCCCCCAAAATAACTGCAGTTCAGTTCAGTGGTCCACTCACTCCCATGCCACGTGCTGCCCCACTCCATTTTTCATTTTTCCAATTTCATATAACCAGATTCAAATCCCGTTTCAAGTCCGTAACGGAGCTAAGTCAATTGCCAAGTAAACCGCGGACTGGCGCGTGGCGCCGACAAAATAGAATTAACACTCACTTTCGTGAATATTTTTCTGTTGTCATATAATACATAATTGGTTAAAATATGTCTTCAAATCCACATAAAATTTTAAATATATTAATTTTTATTAATTTAGTTTTTTTATAAAAATAAATATATTTTTATTATTTATCAGTGCTAATTTCATTAAACGATATTATAACATATTTAATAAACTTACACATATAATTTAATTATAAATAAATTAAATAATTTGTAATGATTAAAATTCTCAAAAATAAATTAAATAATTTTTGACAATTAAGCACTCTCAAGATTTTAATCTTTTGTTAGTTCCTAATTGTAATATTTCATCACTTTCCAATTGATTTTTTTTGCACATGATGAGATTATTAGGACAAATGAAGTATAATTAATTATGTTGTTTTCTAAGTATGCTTAAGAAGATAAAGAAAAAATAATTAAATTTATCAATCACATTAGGAAATAATCTCATGGAGTCAACACGTATTATCGACGAAAATGTTTCATTGTTTATAAAGATTAAATTATTACAAATTTTTTATGAAAATAAAATTAATACTTTTCAAATTTTATAAAAATTCTTATATAATTTTTATTTTTTATTCTTAAGGAATATTTGAATAATTTTTCACCTAATATTTATAAGAAAATAAAATAAAAATAACAATAAATATTTTTTATAAATTAAAATTAATTTATATATAAGTTAAAAAAATTATAAAGTAACTTATTCGTAAGCCGATTTCACTTTTTCTTTATATATTATTTTCTTACAAGCGCTTAATACAAACTTTATTCAATAAGGAGATATTTGATAGGAAAAGAATCTTTTTATATCCGAGAATTATGTTTTTGGAAATGAATAAAATTTGTTTGGTTGAATATTGAGAATTTTTAGATAAGTTTCATAAAATCAAATATTATACACATTTTATTAATTATTTTAATTATTTATTACATTATTATATAATTTAATAAAAGATAACATTATATTTTTAGTCAAAAAATCATTAAACTCAATAAAGTAAGATTCACTCCTCCTCCCATTGGAAAATTTTCATGAAAAATAATTAAAAATCATTTATGAGAAACATAAATTCCTCAAGAATATTATTAAAAATTAAATTTTTCAACCCATAATTCTAGATGGATAAAAAATTTATCTCCTATCAAACCCCTCTAAAAGTTCTATACCACTTTATAATCCGTTTTCTTTTATACTTTTTATGCATTTCAAGTGGATCTCTATTACAATACTCATCGGTAATTTTTATGCATTTTAGGGGGGGGGGGGGGGGGGAAACAACATACATAGATAACCCTTGATGCATGTTTAAGAAAGCCATTGGAGATGATCCTCTATCCCCATTATTTGTGCTAACCATCTATTAGATTTGGTGTGTTAACATTACAGGATTATTCGATTAATCACTAAAAATATATTTTATTAAATTGAATTAAAAAAGTTAAACTCGTCCATCTAATGTTAGGCAAAAAAGATACATCAATAATTACTATATTAACTCCTTAATTTGAATCATTTCTTTTTAATAGCCAATAGGTGATGGTGCTTTGATAAGAGGAAAAAAACTTTTCTCCTAATATTATAAAATCCTAAGAAGTAAGAATAAATAAAGGATATGCAAGATATTTTAGTTAATTTTTAATTTTTTTATAAATTGAAAAACTTATTTGATTATTTGGTAAGTAAATTTTTAATAATTTTTTTAAAATATTACTTGAAATAACTTTTTCTAAAAATTTGGCTTCTAACTTATAACTTTTTATATTTTCTTTCAATTTTATTTTTAATATATTTACTAATTTCCTAGTTAATCATTTTTCTTTTTTTCAATTACTCCATTAACTAATTTTAATGAATACTTATAATTTAATAACCTTTTACAACTATTTCTTTAGACTTTAACTATATTTTTAGCTTCTAACTAACTTTTAGTTTTGTCAAATATAACAATAAATAAATAAATTATAGTATAGAAAAATATCATCATTTAAGTCGAAGACATTCATTTATTTAAAATTATTTTATACAGTCTTCAGTTTTTGTTTTTTCTTTCTAGTGTCTTAAACGAATGAATAAAAAAAGACGATCTAAAAGTTTTCGACCTCAAAATTTGTTAATAGTTTGTTTCATAATAATAATAAATAATGATAACAACAATAATAACACTAACCGGTGGCATCTTTAGTGATTAAACATAGCAACCTACAACCTACGCATTGTGAAGCTAATAATCAGCGATATTAATATACAGCTATATGTAAGCTGTGGAGTGTGGTTAGTAAGATTAGGAAGGGAAGCTATAATTAAAAAGGGGGAAAGAGGAGATTAAATAAATGGAAAGTTTGGTCTGTAGGTTAGGGATCAGAGAGTGGAAGCTGTTGCCGAGGAGAGAGGAGGCATAACAAAATTGGGCCCACAACTTATATTAGTTGTAATCCAAATAGGCGACATCCACTCCTCCTTTCTACCAGGATAGGATACTTATAAACCAAACCTAGTTACGTATTCACAACTGCTCAAATTTTTTATTCACTCAATTTCTTTTCTGTCCAGATTTTCTTAAATCAACCATACTTACACCTTTTATAAATGGAATTAGTCTATACACTACTGAATTAAACCACACCATCATCTTTTATCTAATAGTATTTAATTCACTCAAATATGAAAATATTATATACTTTGTTTATGTCTAATATTTTTGTTCCAATTTTTTTAAAAATTTGTTTTTTAGTTTAAAACTTTTTCTTTTACTGGTTAACACTATTTTTCTTCTTCTTACTTTTAGTTTCTTAGTTTTTATTAGGATAAAAAGGTAAGAGAAAAAAAAAACTAAAATCAGTAGCAAAAAATAAAAAAAAAAGTAATACCAAAAATAATCACTAACCTATACCATATTTTTTCCACTGCAACTGGGCACAATTTTTTCTTTTCCACTATTGATCTTAATTAATTTATTTATCTTTTATTTTCTTTTCGTTTGGTGCAGCCAGCAACATTGCGGCCCATACCACTGCCATCACGAATAACTCATAATTAAATTTCTTTTCTTTTTTACTTAAACAAAAAATCTTGAGTCAAAGTGTGACTATGTCACTTGGTAAGAGCAGGCCCCATCTTCAATAATGATTTATAAATTTGTTTATCAAATAATATTTATTTCATTTATTGTATAGATATTTTAAAATTGAATTTGATATAATCATATTAAAATATATTTAAGATTATAAAATTAAGAGTAGTATAGTATGTATCGATCTTTAAGAAAAAATAACATACTTGATTAAATTAAATAAAAATTAGAATTTAAAATTTAGAATGGATAAAAATAATAATGAAAAATAACATATTGTTTCTCGGTAAAATATTAATAGATTTATCTTAATAAAATATATATGCTTTAAATATAAGAATGGATCTATAAATTAATTATAAATCCTAAACTGTATGTTACAAAAGGTTTTGCTAATTGAAAGAACAAACTGCTAAATTAAAAAATGTTAATTTCAGAAGATAAACAATTATTTTAAAATGAAACTTCTTAATGAACTATGAAAAAAATATATTTATTTAGTTAAAGTATGCTAAAACCAAACACGCTTAAATTTGTAAGTTTCTCGGTGAACATTGCAATTTTGACCTTTTCTAAGGGTAAATACGTCAAACAGGTATGTATAATGTCGGCTACACTATATTTTTCTTATTTAAAATATTACGTCTGTTTTTTCTTTATCTTTTTTATGTTACTTTATCTTGTTATCTCAATAAAGACTTTACAACCTCAGAAAAAAAAAATAAAATAGACTTCACAAAAATTATATATAATATAGGATATGCACGTGTATATTGAGTATAAAAGTAGTATACAAAATAAGAATTATGGTTGTAAACTTGTAATTTATGAAACAAAACAAGTGTCAAGCGGATAAAATGTTTATATGTGCTACTTATATTGCACGTCTAACATAAAGCTGCTTATTTAAATATAAAATATCTTTGTATTTAAATGGTTCATATTTGGATTGACAATGAAAACTATTAGGTAAAAATATATTATTAATCAATTAGAAATTATTTTT
>PYAF01000205.1:728268-744217 GCA_007407185.1 Glycine tomentella | reverse complement strand
TTTTTTTTTTTTTTTTTTTTTTTTTTTTTATTTTAAAAAAGTTAATTCCCGCAGCATCTGCCCCAAGCTAGACACCAAGTGTTTGTGATCGCATTCAAATTTCAACAAATAAAGAGAGAAATGGGCGAGCTTGCTTATGATCAGGCCTGGTTCTTTGAGTAACAATTAAGAAATCACTTAGGTCATAAAGCTTTAAACATGTAGCTATGTAGCCCACTATATGTAAGGGCCATACATAATCGATGTTCTTTTATGGGCCCGTGTCTTTAGCACTCCCTTTTTTCTTTACTAATTGCACCCTTAACTATTTTTTAAAGTTTTTCCCTTAATTTTTAACATTTGTATATTAATTATAAAAAATATTCAATAATATTACCTTCTCATATTTTTAATACACATAGATCAATAAATTTTTTAATAAAAGCAAAATACTATTGCAGTTGGACAAAAATATCCTTATTAAATATTGTCATCCTTGAGGCCTTGCCCCATCCTTGAGGCCTTGCCTGGTGGAATATTAAATAAGGATATATTTGAAAAAAAAAATATTGGTTAGACTTTAAGATTTTAAAACGTCAATTTTATTTTATTTTTTTGGTGAAAATAAGGGAAAGACTCCAAGACCAAGAACTAAAACATTTTAAAATATAGAAATGAGATAATAATATTTTGTATAACATGATATTATATTTATAATTATATTGTTTATTTTAAAATATATTACATACTATACCTTCATTTGAGTTTCATATCTTTTTTATTCTACAATTGAACAATACATAATTTTATAATTGATGTATGGTGTAAAACACTATAAATAAATACTATGTTAAAAAGTTGGGTTGATCCAATGTTATCCCATATATTTTGAGTCTTAGTTGAATTTGGGTCCAAATAAATTATTCAAATCAATATTTTAGGTTGAGTGGCGACAATAGTAAAATTGTTCCTAATGCAAATAATAGTGATGCTGGACAAAAAATATAGACATAAATTAAATGTGGTGTTGAGAAGACAAAAATAATTTATGAACACTTAAAAATGGGCTTAAATAAACAAAATGATAGGACACAAGTGGTTAAGTGATGAAGTTAAGGTTAAATTATTCAAATAATAATTAAATTCGATTTTTGAAAAAATAATTATTTATTAGACTTTACTTATCTCTTAAATGAATTCCAAATTAGTTAGAGTCTTTTTTTTCTAATCAACCAAATGGTTATGACAAAAAATTAGTAATATATACCTAGAGAAAAATGTACATAATAAGTAATATAATGTGATTGAAAGATAAAAATATAGATAATTGAACAATATTAATTATGTATCATGTATATACGTAATGAAGTGTTGATAAAAAAAATGCATTATGTAAGTATCCACATATTCCTAAAAAATGGGGTGACAATGTAGAAAATGGTAAGGGGTAAAAATAAGAAAGAAAACTCATAAAGACCATCAAGGAAGTAAACAACAATAAAATGTTGTTAAAAGTATTTGTCTTGTTTTTTTTATTAAGTCCTCTTAAAACAAATTATAATTGTTAAGATCCGTGTCCATGACGGACGCCCGTAGTTTTAAATTGAAATACTTAAAGAAAAGAATAATATACTTAAATTATTATCAAATTTTATGAGAATAGTGCCTTAAATTATGAAAGTATCGTTTTTTAATCTTTAAAATTATTAAATATTGGCTAAGAGTCAAGTCTTGAGGTCTTTATTTAAGATGTTGATATGCTTTATTATAGGCACGTTTCATGTACCCATACTTGAGAACGAAGCCCTTTAATCACATAATTAAGGGTATAGTTATCTATAAATTTTAATCCTTATAATTTCAATGGCTAAAAAATCTCACTTGATAACAAACCACTTTAAATAAGGACATAACTTAGATATAATTTCTTAGATACTTTTGTTATTGTTTTTCAATAAGAATTGAAATCTCACCTTGATAATCTATGTTGAGTTCTAATGCTAATCTTTATTATGCCAGTTATCAAGATGAAACTATAGTTTTTATTGAAAAACATTACATGTAAATTTATCAAAAGAGTACTTGTAAGATTTTTTTAAAAAAAAATCACTTTTATCATCAATTAAAATTAACGTACGTAACTTTTTTTTTGAAAAAAAAAAGATGAGAGAACTTTTCAAAAGTTGAAATGAATAAAATGATTGAAGGTTTTATTTAATAATTTAAAAAACTAAAACAATATTAGCAACTAGAAAAATTTATACTCATAATCTAAGGACCTATTTAATGTATAACTGAAATAACAAAATTAAACACTAATTAGACCAAAAAAATTTGAAATACTTGCACAAGAAATAACAAAATAGAATATAAGCAACTTTCTATATTAATCTTCGATATTTTATAAATAAGGTATTTTTATTTATTCAATATAACTTTATAAAAAACAATTTTTATGGTTTTCTTTAAGATATGATCAAGTTGAACACTTGAAGTATACACTTAATTTATTTATATATATATATATATATTATATAAGATAGTAACTTAAGCCTAACTTATTCGTTTGAATAAAGTTATTTGAAGGTTAAACATGACTTGATAAAAAAATTTGAGTTTAATTTGTTTATTTTATTTACAATTTAATTACTTTTACTTTTATGTTATTTTTGTTAATTATTTTACTCTATCAGCATGTAATAAATGTTTTAATATCATACATTATCTCTGTTTCTGTATATACAGAAACAATTATATAAAAATAAATGATAATATTTTTTCTTAAATATAAGAAAACATGATCACTTTTAAATATATTGTTAATTTTCTTTTATGTTCTTATTTATTATAAAGACTATTATTAATATAAGTTATTCTCATCCCATAAAAAAAGCGAGTGAATGAATGAGTAGTTAATCAACTTAATTATTTTATTATTTAAATGAATTAAATATTTATTTATTTTTATATACAAACAAGATACAATAATAATATACAAATAAAAATATACCATCAATTTGCAATGTGTGAAATTAAAAAACCTCGAACTACACAAAACATTTTCATACAAAATTTGTGTAAACATGTTATTTAAAAAATTAATAACCATAATGTAAAACACTTTTATGTTATTAACGGTTTTCTAATTATAGTTTATCGCTAATATGATTTGAGTCACTAATGGGATAACTGGATAAACACTTTAGGTGGAAAATCCTCTTTCTCGTTAAAAAATATATTAATGTTGAGATTTTATAAAATTGGGCTTAATTGATTTAAATAATCGACCCAATTTGAAACAAACGTCCTTTGCAGTTGGCACTATAAAGAGCTTCAGCTTCTTCTTCAGGGTTTATGCTTTCTACATTTTGTTCCCCGTCCGTGTGCGTACGTTGTTCGGTAAGATTACGCCTTCTTCGTTGATTCCAGTTACTGCTTTCTTTCTCTTTTAATTATTTTCTTGATCTGTTGATTTCACTTTATTCTCTTGATTTCTTGTTGCTTCTATTGTTTTGTTTTTTAAAATTAGACCTCCCTCTTGTCCAAAACAAAGGGGAAACCTTACATTGTGATGCTCGAGAAGTTCACTACACATGTAAGTGAGTTTTTACGTTGTGGTTGCGATTTCATCGCGATTCTTGGTATTGTTGAAAATTGTGAACAAATACAACTGATGCGATTGCAATTACGGTTGCGATGCGGTTTTCAAGACTCCAAAAACCTTGACGTTGTGGCTGAAATTGCAGTTGCGATCACGGTTGCAGACCATTTTTTAAAACCTTGTATGCAAGGTTAAAATTTGTAACCACTGAGACCATTGAGTAATTAAAATCTAGAGTGCTGAGAATAGTTGGAAATAAAAGACTAAAAGAACTCTCTGGCTACCTGAAAAGACTTGCCATGTGTGCTTACACCTTTCACTATTCACTATGAACGCAAACTGTGCAATCACAACAATACACCTTCAACGCCAATAATGCATCTGAACTAACCACATACACTGCCACCTGGATTAACAAAAGGTGGATATTGGCTGGCTGCTGATATGTGTAGTGATACCGGTTAAATGTGGACCCAATTTGAGCTATTGGGACAAAAGATAGTAATATGTCTATAATATATACTTCTTGTTAGGTTAATCCATTAGTCCCATATAATCAATTTCTCATATTTTAGATAATACGTCATTCTTTCTGCTTAAACAGAACTGGGAAGAGCTCGTAGTTCATTGTTTGTGTCCATTTTCCATTACAATTTCTCCTACAGACTACAGTGCACGACACCACACTGTTCATTATTTGGTATTAATGCATGAGGTGCACTGTCATGATGATTGGCATTGGCTAACTGCTTTTTTGTGGTTATGAAATATGTTTTTCTTTGCAATTTTTAATTTCTATTTGCTGCAGTTTCAAGCTGAGATATTCCTATCATCATCCAATCTGTGTAGTGATCAGTATATAAAGACAAATGAGCAGTGGCGGAAGGGCTGGGAAGCCCAAAGAGGAGGAGCAAGATGGCATGTCCGTCCACTCTCCTTGCAAACCTCCTCCTTCCTCTGCTTCCTCTCTCTCCAAGGTCTCTCTCTATCTCTTTGAAATTTGAATTTGGAATTGGAATTGGAATTGACATATGGTTATGGTGATAGGAGCAGTCACAGGTTGAATTGGAGCTGAGATTGTTGGAAGCTCTTGAGATTTACCCTCCAATGAAACTACAAGGTATTTTAATACACACATGCTTGCACACATGCACACATAATTCTTGAGGACCATGGATATTTTTATACGACAATTCGGGTATTGACAAGTGAAAAAAAATATATTGTTTTTTTTTTCTTTCCGAAATGAAATGTGGGTGAAAATTTATGTATAATTAAAATTTGTAAATAAATGTAAAATATGATTTGTTGTTTTGAACTGGAGAAATAACAGGACAAAATTAGTAATGTTGTTTAACTAGAAAGAGAACAGTAAACTTGTGAAGAATAAGGCTGCAAGATGTCTGATATCCATCCTTTCCTGTCCTGGTGGTTTGTGGTGTGTGGACTATAGTTCCAAATTATGGGATTTGGCATTATGTCACTTCCTAGGAAGTGGGATTTTGATTTTAGTTAGAATTGTTTTTTTCTTTGGGGAGGGTGGTCATTTTCTCAATTTCAACCTTTGTAGATCATTCCTAAAATTGATTATTTAAGATATATAGTGGTACCTTTAGGGCCCGTTTGGTGGTTAGGATAGGATATAGGATAATTATTGTATCCTATCTTATCATGTTGTAATTAATTGTTTGGCACACCAATAGGATATGATTTGTTTATCCTATTGCGTATCCTATCTTGTATTTCTTAGAGGGGGGAGTTTGGTTAGAAAGCAATAGGATAGGATAGTTGCTTTCTTTGCCTCCCTTACTCCCTCTCCCCATTGCCACCATCACTTTTGTCATTGTCATTGTCATTTCTGCCACCACCACTCCTATTGTCGTCATTGCCACCATTGTTGCAATCACTACTACTGCTGTCACTATCACTCCCACTGCCGTCGCTGCAATTGTTGTAGCCACCACCAGAGCCATTGCCGTCACTACCACCATTGTTATCATTACCCTATCAATGTCGTCTCCACCACCACTCCTATTGCTACCGTCGTCATTGTCGTTACAACTATCACTGCCATTGTAACTACCACAATCATTGCCGTCGTTGATGTTGTTGCCGTTGTCACCATCACCGTCGTTTGCTACTATCACGACATATCATATACATGATTGTATAACACAATAATGTTCTTATCATATCATGTTCTTATTTAACTCTTATATCCTATCATATCCTGATTCTTGAACACCAAACAGGTTCATAATGTTTACAAGAACTTCAAAAGTTGCAATTTGGTAATATGGTTACTCAGTTTATCTATTAACAGATTCACGAGATCAAGGGAGATGACCTTATCTTAGATTACTCCTTTTAAGATTGATTTTTATTCAGTAAAAATCTATAGAGCAGTAAAATAGGAAAAAAGACGGTAGAAAAGTTTGTTGGTCATGTGAGGCAGCTTAGTGGTCTAGTAGAGAACTTAACTAGTTCTAATTTTTGGGGAAAGAGAATGCCAAAATGGGAAGCTTCTGATAAAGCCGTTTAATCCTGAAATGAATCCTGCTCCCAAAAGATAGGGTCATTAAATTACCGAAGCATTATATTTGTCAATACATTTTTGAGTTGTAAATGTTTTCTCTACCATAAGTGATATAACAAGTTCAAACTGTCTTTCTATTTTGTTCCTGGACAAGATACTAATGTTCATTTTTATTTGTTTTAATTATAGAACACACCAATTCTAATTATTTCATAGATGCAAATACTTAGAATGCTCGAGAGTTCACAAAGATATTTGTATGGATGAAATCCTTTTTAATAATCGTCATAATGGATTTCAAATTGGATAATGAGGGTGATTTTATTTATCTTGAGTATGTTTTCTTGATTATGATATTTGTTATCTAGAAAGGGAAAGGGGGTCCCAAAGAAAAGATGCTATGTGTGTTAATGGAAGTGAGGCCAAGGCATACTGCACTAAGCCGCATGGTGGTACTGTTTACTTCGTGATTTTGTAATTGAGAAAATGTAAAATTTTCTCCCGTTTCTGCAGTACGTGATATCTGGCTAGAGAGTTTGAACACTAATTAACAAGTAATATAGTAAAAAAATCAATTATATACCATCATTGATGGAGGAGCTTTCATCAATTTTGTGCACTAACTTTTCAAGTAAACAGTAAACATTTGCAATTTCACTTTCTTGAGTTTCATATATTAACCATTACGTGCAAATGCTGCCTGTTTAGTTGTTCTTTAATACTTTGCACTTCTTATTTTATCAAGGGTAATGCCAAGATGGGTCATGGATAATCACTTTATCCTTGTAAATTATTCCCATGTTAGATAGCTAACCCTAGTTGGATAAGATTCATCAAATTTAATGCTTACAATTAATGTTGCTTTGATGAAGGAGTACATCGTCACTTTGTTCTTTATGGTCTGATGGAATTTCTAAGGAGGAAGTTTGACAGACAATTTTCTTCTGAGGAGGTCCTTCAATTGCTGGATCGGTTCTACAACTTAGAAATGCTGGTATTTATCATTAAGTTGTGGTTCTTCACATTCATCTTATAAATGTTAGTTTGTGGTTTAGGTTTTAACATTGTGCCATGGATTTTGAGAGCTGATACTGTAGTGGTGTATCTTTCTTCCTCAGAAAACAGATGATGACGAGATTGATTTGCTTACTCGCGAAGAAGAATTTTCCTTGCCTCAGAGTTACTTTGTCAAGGAAGAACCCTGAGCAACAATTTTTGGAGTATATACATTTTTTGTTTCAACCGTTATTCATCTTTTGATGTGTACAGCTGGTTATTCTATTATTCCTTTCCCCTCTTCCCTCTTTTGGGATTATGTTCATGGTAGACCCGTCAAGTGTTGGTGGTGTTCTTATCGCTTTTCTGTCAAGTTTCACCGGTTGTTCCGGTTTGATACTCTCAATCATAATGTATTTAGCTACACTGGTTCGGATATAATGCATTTGACTTGAGGATATTAGATCGATCATAAACACATCGTGCAATCGTAATCTGTTTATTTTTTTTCACCCTTCCACTAAATCATTTAAATTTATAGGTAGGAATTTTCACTGCCGGAACGACATTTGCTGCAGGAGTCATTCGACCTTTGACATTTAAAATGCACGGTTATTTTCACAAGCCTGTTTGTTTTGTCATGAGACCAGTTTTTCACCGTAAATATTATAGAGAAAGATAGGGAGAAGAGAGTGGAAAGTGTATGTATAATAAGATAATTATTGTGATATAATGAGAACTGAAAAATAGCGTTGTAGAGCATTATTCTCTAAGGCATATTTGGAGTGGTTGAGTTTTTGTTTTTTAAATTTAATTTTCAGCATGAAATAGAACTTGTTTAGCAAAATTAGAGTTAAAGTGGTTTTTGATTCAAATAAAATAGTTAGGTTAGTTTTCAAAAATAAAATAAATTGTATTTAAATTTGTAATTAAAAATTATATTAATTACGTCAATGTACTGATTACTTTAAATATATGACTTTAGAAAATATTTGAATACATTTTTAATTCCTAAAAAATACGTGATTTTAATTTTCAATGAAAGACTAAATTTATGATGTCTTTTTTTTATTAAATATAGAGATTAAAAATAAAAAATTATAGATTTTTTTTATTGTAAAAATCATATCTACAAGAACTCAATATATCTAAATCATTAAAAATAAAGAAAATCTTATAATCGAAGAAAAATGATGAGGGAAAAGGTAACACATGGCATGATGATTATCGCACAAATATATGTATTAATACGGCCATTTGTTGAAAGGAAACTTAGTTTATGAGAAATTTGAACCAGAATGTTTGTTTTTCATGTTTGATTTATTTTAAAAAAATAACATTTGAGAGTTTTTTTCAGCTATGTTTTTCACAAAATCATCCTGGTGAGAGATGTGAGAATTAATGTGATAATTTTCCTCTGTTGAGACAAAACTTTTACCGCAACAAAAATTATTTTTATTAGATCATTTAATTATGGAAATAATTGAAGTTCTTGGAAAGATTCTATTAAATCTAAAAAAGATACTAACAAGTGTTCTTAGGGTATTGTTAAAAAATATAAAAAAAAAGTTTAATTGAAATTCAGAAAAAGAAAATTATATTCTCCTATGATTTTAAAATGCACTTCCATATAATTTTTAATAAACTTTGTCCTCTGTAATACTCAAAACTAAAATGCAAAAATATTTGATTCCGAATAAACATAAAATATATAAACACTCCCAATGTATATATGAGCAGCCAAACATAGTTAATTTTAGGATTGATGATGTCTGAATTTATGATTTTCGAGCACATTTTTTCAACACATGCCTTCTTTAATTTATTGTTAAGTCTATTAATGAAAAATTTATTCATTTGTCATGCAGATAAATGCATCCATAGGTCTATTAACAATATAAGTCATCCTTGTTGGTGAAAAAAATTATCTCAATCTTATTAATAATATAAACAAGACTCTTTATATCTTTTGAATTACAATTAATATCTTTAAAAATAATCACTGCTTGAATTAGTCAATTTCATAGATTTTTTAAAATAAATTTAAATTTATTACATTATATTCAGATTAATTAATTTAATTATTTTTATTTATTTCTTATAAAAAGATAGTATGACATTGAATTATATGCATTAATTGTGTTCTCGTAGATGTCCATTGTGAATTACTTCAATTGCATTATTATCCTTTTTAACACCATTTTTATCATTGGTTAAAAGTTATTAAAAATAACAAAATCACAAGAGTGATTCATTAAATAAGACGTAATACATAAAAAAATGATAATTTTTAATAAATTTTAATTAATGGAAGATGGTTTGATAGGTGAAACATGGATGCATAACAACTCTCGCTATCCACTCTTTTGGGAAAAAAAATACCTGAGCCTAGATTATTACTTGTTTCATATTTGTGTGAATATTTGTTAAATGGATAATTTGCGTATATTAGTACATATCTATTATTATATTTACTAAAAAAATAAAGGATAATTGAAATAGTTTTAAAAGATACTCTCACCCTAATTTTTAATTATTTTGATGTTTTTCTAACAGTTTAAATGTCAAAAAAACTAAAATAGACATGAAAATCTTTTGTTAATTAAAAATAAGTAAAAAAAAATCTAACAATAATAAAAATTTAGGACAACTTTTATGTTGCAGTATTTAAGTAAAGATATGAAAGTAATTCTATAATAATTTGGTATTTGTGGATACAAATACCTTAATACTCACCTTACCTTACTAATAAATGGGTAATAAAAATAAAAACACTTGATTAATAAGAAAATATAAATGATTTATAAAGCAATTTCTAAACCAAAAACGACATCGTAGAAAACAAGTCGGCCTAGACAAAGGTATATTGTGGATGAACTCATGAACATGATATAAATAATAAATTCGCTGTCATTTTATCTCATTGCCTTCTTCTTCTTCTTCTTCCACCCTCTCCCTCCTCGCCCAACCACGCCCTTCTCTCTTCCAATTTCTTTTTCTGTCCAACTCAATCAATTAGTGTAGCTTGCGGTGAGTTTGAGTTTGAGTTCGAGTTCTTCTCTTCTCTCTCTTTCTCTCTGTTTTTTTTCGCCAAGTACCTATCCACTATTTCGTGTTTCAATTAGGTTTTCAAATTCGGAGGATTTGTCTTGTCACTATCCTTTTCTTTTCTTGTCCAGTTTTTCCTCGCCTATGGTTCAGCGCTCCAGATGTTTGCTTAAATGTTTTTACTTTTTCATTTCAATTAATTATTTTGTGTCCTGCCCAAATAGCGCCCCATGTGTTTGCTCAAATGTTTCATTGAAATATATTTCCATTGTTCATTTTTGTAGCTTCTTAGTTTTATCACTTGCACCTTTTGGCTGCTTGATATTGGTTTCTTGTCCTTCATAATGATATGTCGAAACATGCACTTTTGGTTGGTTGTTTGAGTGCATTTTGTTATTTCAATTATTTGTGTTATTTGTCAGCTAATATGTTTCAGTAATAAATGCAGCGGACAATTCAGGGATCATGGCTAGGGTTTTAGTTCAGTCTACTGGTATGCCTGGCCTACTAAGTGGGCAAAGGCATGGGCAGCATAAGGGATCGGGAAAATCGAAAAGATCTGTGAAAATGATGAGTACCTTACGAATGCCTTCTTTAAGAATGTCGAGTTTCTCCGGATTACGTACTCTTAATCCTTTGGATTCTCTGTCGAGACCACGTCACACTTTTCCGTTGAATACAACTTCTAGGCGCGAGAGGGCTAAAAGATGTGTACCTAAAGCTATGTTTGAACGTTTCACTGAGAAGGCAATCAAAGTCATTATGCTAGCCCAGGAGGAAGCAAGACGACTGGGGCACAATTTTGTTGGAACGGAACAGATTCTATTGGGTCTTATTGGCGAAGGAACCGGCATTGCTGCTAAGGTTCTGAAGTCAATGGGAATTAATCTTAAGGATGCTCGGGTTGAAGTGGAGAAAATTATTGGAAGGGGTAGTGGATTTGTTGCTGTTGAGATTCCGTTTACTCCCCGGGCAAAGCGTGTTTTGGAACTCTCACTGGAGGAAGCTCGCCAACTTGGTAAATGCTGTTTTACACCTTGTCTGTTCTTTTGTATATATAATTACTTAGCTACAAAAAATATTTTAATTGCCTAGAATTTTCTTCCTTTAACCCGTATGGCTATTTCACTAGGTTTCCCATTTTTTGTATGAAAAAGGATAGAGGTGATTTGGTTATATTTGTTCATGTTCCTTAATTTGTTTTACTGAATCAACTAAGTTTTAGCCATTTATAGAAAAGGAACAAAATAATAAAGAAGAGAATTGGTAAACTACCCCTCAAATAATTTGTTACTGAGAAGGATAGGATCCTGATTTAGATTCAGAATTAGAAAGGACTCCAATTTTCAATTTAGCTTACTCCTTGAAATTTTCAGGTCACAATTATATTGGATCTGAGCACTTGCTTCTTGGTCTCCTTCGAGAGGGTGAGGGTGTAGCAGCTCGTGTTCTTGAAAATTTGGGTGCTGATCCAAACAATATTCGCTCTCAGGCTAGTATTATATCCTCATTTATTTTTAACATAATTATTTATATCATAATGGTTCATCTCATAAAATTAGCTGTTTTTTTATGGCCGGTTAGCATCACCTAACGTCAAACGTCCTCCTTTATCCTGGCTTGGAAAAGACCATGCATGCAAGCACACATAGGCAGAATTAACATATTTATTTATATCATACATGAATATATATTTTAATCTTAACTTTTGTGTAAATCTTTCTTGTATTCTCCCACTGGATGGTTACAGGTTATCCGCATGGTTGGTGAGGGTGCTGACAGTGTTGGTGCTACTGTTGGCCCTGGAAGTAGTAATAACAATAAGATGCCAACTTTGGAGGAGTATGGCACCAATTTGACCAAGTTAGCAGAAGAGGTAGTTGCCAGTTCCTAGTTTTCTTTATGCCAGATGGAAGATGGGGTTTCATTTATGTAAAAGTATAATTATTTTTCTTATTGACCCTCCCTCTCTCCCAAAATCAAAATTACAGGGAAAATTGGATCCTGTTGTGGGTAGGCAGCAACAAATTGAACGTGTCACCCAAATTTTGGGTCGTCGTACCAAAAATAATCCTTGTCTTATTGGGGAACCTGGGGTTGGCAAGACAGCTATTGCTGAAGGCCTTGCCCAAAGGATTGCAAATGGTGATGTTCCTGAAACCATAGAGGGAAAGAAGGTCAGTAGAAATTATTTGATTCCTATGGTCAATAAATTGCTTTGGGTAATTCAGCTGATTTACTATTTCATTTTCAGTACTATACTACTATAAAGTATAAACATGTTCATCTTGCTTAATCTATGTAAAGTGATTCTAAAATAATATCCGATGAAACCAAATGATTGGGCACAAGTGGTTAATGTGTTGAAATTAAGGTTGAATTGTTCAAATATTACGTGAGTTTGATCCTTGACGGAAACAATTCTTGGCCAGGCTTTACTTACCTCCTGGCCGAACTTTGGATTGGTTAGGATCCCTTTCTCCTGATGAACTGGAGGGTTAAGACCCAAAAAATTAATATCCTATTGCTTCTACTTTTTATTTGGGGTATTTTGCATGTTAACTACAGAGGAATTTTCTTGCCTCTAGATGGTTCAATCATTACTATGGGTGATGTAAACTATCCTTTTTGTAGAACTAGTGAGGAGGATGTGTCACACCTTTTCTTTGGTTGTGACAAAACCTTGCCTCTATGGTGGGAAGCACTGTCTTGGTTAAACATAGTCGGTTCTTACCCGGAATCGCCTAGGAAGCATTTTCTTCAGCATTCTCACAGGTATCTCAAGGGCATCAGACTTCAGCGATGGCAAACATGGTGGATTTCCTTGACTTGGTGCATATGGTACCATAGGAACAGGGTGGTCTTCTCAAATGACAATTTTAACGGTCAAAAGTTGATGGATGATGCCATCTTTTTCTGTTGGTTATGGCTCAAGAATTTTGAAAAAGGATTTGATATCCCCTTCCAATCTTGGACTAGTAATTTGAGGGTTGGGTTTTGTAATCAAGGGGGGGCTGGCTTTATAGCCTAATTTTGTGGTGGGGTACCTACATATATCTAGGCTTTTGGATTGATAATTCATGCATCACTGCATGTATTAGGTTTCCATCGGTCTATATGTAGCAGGATGACAATGTAAATAGAACAGAACCACTTGTAATCATCTTATTACTATAATACATATTACTTTTGCTGATAAAAAAAATTACTGGAGCCCCGTGCATCATTTATGGTCATTTATTTGCATGATATTTTATATTTCAGTTTTGGATAAGTATCAACCAAAGCTCTTGGATTTTTGGTGTTTAAATACTTCTGGGGAGTTCTGAATAACATGAAATCTTTGTTCTACATGATATAGGTTATAACACTTGATATGGGTCTACTGGTAGCTGGAACTAAATATCGTGGAGAATTTGAGGAGAGATTGAAGAAACTAATGGAGGAAATCAAACAAAGTGATGAGATAATACTTTTTATTGATGAAGTGCACACTCTAATTGGAGCTGGAGCAGCTGAGGGGGCAATTGATGCTGCAAACATATTAAAACCAGCTCTTGCCAGAGGTGAACTGCAGGTACTTGTCATGTTCAAAATGGATATATTGCCATTTGTTTTTTTTACCTCCAAATCTATTTATGTGACATGTTAGGGGGTGGGAGGGCCTGATACAACGGTAAAGTTGTGTCTTGATGACTTATTGGTCATGGATTTGAATCCAGAAATAGCCTCTTTGCATATGCAAGGGTAAGACTGCGTACAATATCCCTCTCTCTTACCTGCGCATAGCGTGGAGCTTCCGGGTAATGGAGTATGTAATTTTTTTTTTAGTTAGGGGGTGGGAGAAAGAATTGAGTTTGTGTTGCTCTTGAACTTTGTCATTGAAACTAAAAAACGAAAGGATTAAAAACTTTTTCTCTTCTGTGTTGTTGCCTTGCTGGTAAATTTAGGCTATTCTTGCAAGTCTATTTTAGAGAAAGGAATACCTAGTCTTCTGGTTGTCCAATCATTTAAACTGTAAATAGTTAAAAACTTATATTGTTTAATAAGCCTGGTGAGTTGATATTTCAATATGCTATTCTGACAAATGATCATTTGCTTTTGGCATGTAGTTGAATTAAATAATGTGGAATTTTCAATATTTAGTTTTGGAATGTTTTATTAAAAAAAAAAATCCATTTGCGTTTTCAGCAGTTCAATCTTGGTCAATAGTATAAGAATGGAGAATGAAATTGTAGACTGGTTGTGAAATTTGAAGGTATCTGGTTATGCTTATGCTAAACCTACTGCAATACTCAAGTTAACATATGCACTTACTGTTTGCTTGGAATTGTTCTAAGAAAGTGTGTGCCTGAAATTTTATGCAGTGTATAGGAGCCACAACACTAGATGAATATAGGAAGCACATTGAAAAGGATCCAGCTCTGGAGAGGCGATTCCAGCCAGTTAAAGTGCCAGAGCCAACTGTTGATGAAACCATACAAATACTGAAAGGACTTAGAGAACGCTATGAAATTCACCACAAGCTGCGTTATACAGATGATGCTCTTGTAGCTGCTGCCCAGCTGTCACACCAATATATTAGGTTTGCCATATTTAAACGTTCTGCTCCTTTTCTGTTCATTTTACCTATTCTATTCATTTATGCTGGATCAGACAAGTTTCCTTTTTTCTTTTAATTTTTATGTTGCTGGAAATTTTGCAATTGTATATTAATTTATCTCTTTGAACTGTATTACAATATTTAGATTTATTTGGGAACCCTAATGTATTATAAATTAATTTAAACACTTCTTATGTCTTGTTATTTTCTTCATGCTGTGTATCTTAAGTATTTTGTAGTTTAAAAATAATTGCATCTCCTGCAGTGATCGATTTTTGCCCGACAAAGCTATAGATTTAATTGATGAAGCGGGTTCTCGAGTCCGGCTTCAACATGCTCAGGTATATTGTTCGTCTACCTATCCCTGAACCAGCCAGATCTTTTGTCTATTATTGGGCTAATTTTGCCACATTTACATTCTTCCAGTTACCTGAAGAAGCAAGAGAGCTTGACAAGGAGGTCAGGCAGATTGTGAAGGAGAAAGAAGAATTTGTTCGCAATCAAGACTTTGAAAAGGTAATATGCTTTAATCTAAGATTTAGCTTCTAACATTTTATGATCAATGAACAATTTCTGGACACCAAACCGAACCACGTTGGTTCAATGTGACAATGTAATATTTGAATTTTGGAAGTAATGTTTTACCCTTAACAGAGAAAGGAGGACAGCCCCCCTCCCTCATCAAAGTTTTCAAAGTGACTTCTGTTTATATTTTTTTGAGATTAAAAAGCAGTGTAGTGGTTTGTTCGTTGTTCAATTACAACAAATATATCTGGAAATTATTTTGGCTGTTACCGGGCTGTGCAGGCTGGAGAGCTAAGAGACAGAGAAATGGATCTTAAGGCCCAGATATCTGCACTTATAGAAAAAGGCAAGGAGATGAGTAAGGCAGAAAGTGAGGCAGGAGATGGAGGTCCCACGGTGACTGAAGTTGACATACAACATATTGTCTCCTCCTGGACTGGTATTCCTGTGGAGAAAGTCTCAACTGATGAATCTGATCGCCTCCTCAAGATGGAAGAGACTTTACACAAGCGAGTCATAGGTCAGGATGAAGCAGTGAAAGCCATAAGCAGGGCCATCCGTCGAGCCAGGGTTGGACTGAAGAACCCTAACCGTCCAATTGCCAGCTTCATCTTTTCTGGGCCAACTGGTGTGGGGAAGTCTGAGTTGGCCAAAGCATTGG
>PYAF01000205.1:689989-728168 GCA_007407185.1 Glycine tomentella | reverse complement strand
AAGCCATAAGCAGGGCCATCCGTCGAGCCAGGGTTGGACTGAAGAACCCTAACCGTCCAATTGCCAGCTTCATCTTTTCTGGGCCAACTGGTGTGGGGAAGTCTGAGTTGGCCAAAGCATTGGCTGCATACTACTTTGGTTCTGAAGAAGCCATGATTCGGCTTGACATGAGTGAATTCATGGAAAGGCACACAGTCTCCAAACTCATTGGTTCACCTCCTGGATACGTTGGTTACACTGAGGGTGGTCAACTGACCGAGGCAGTTCGGCGTCGTCCCTATACTGTTGTACTCTTTGATGAGATTGAGAAAGCCCATCCTGATGTATTCAACATGATGCTTCAGATCCTGGAAGATGGAAGATTAACAGACAGCAAAGGAAGAACTGTGGACTTCAAGAACACTCTTCTTATAATGACATCAAATGTTGGAAGCAGTGTGATTGAGAAAGGAGGCCGTAAAATAGGATTTGACCTTGATTATGATGAGAAGGATAGCAGTTATAACCGAATCAAGAGCTTGGTGACTGAGGAACTGAAGCAATACTTTAGGCCAGAGTTCTTGAATAGGTTGGATGAAATGATTGTCTTCAGGCAACTCACAAAATTGGAGGTAAAGGAGATAGCAGACATAATGCTGAAGGAGGTGTTCGATAGACTGAAAGCCAAAGAGATTGATCTCTCAGTGACAGAAAGATTCAGGGAGAGGGTGGTTGACGAAGGATATAATCCGAGTTATGGGGCTAGGCCTCTAAGAAGAGCTATAATGCGACTTTTGGAGGACAGCATGGCTGAGAAGATGCTTGCTAGAGAGATTAAAGAGGGTGACTCAGTTATAGTTGATGCTGATTCTGATGGTAATGTGATTGTGCTCAACGGTAGTAGCGGTGCCCCAAATTCACTAGAAGAAGCCCTTCCTGTGTAACGTGGTTGTCTTAGTTAGTTGAGTTGTACTTTTTCTCTCTCTTTTATTTGTTTAAAAAAACATAGCAATAATTTGTTTTAGTCGTCAATGGACATCAAGCTTTTAATTGAATGCTGGTGGTCTCAGCCACGTTTGCCCATAACATAATGAACACAGCAAGGTTTGGGTGGAATGAAAAAATGACGTTATTTATATGTTGGCCCTACCCTTGATATGCTGCATTATGAACAATTTTAATTTATTGAAAGCAATTTATTTTGTAGTTTTCACCGTTCTGTAAACTTATTGTTATAGCTTCATTTTAAAGAAGTTGCATGACATCAGATGGTCTGTTATCTGACTTGTCAATTCTCACATGCGTGCTTTTGATTACAAAATAGAGTACAAATTCTCCATATGGGATATACTTGATTCTGAACTTGGGGTCAGAGAATAGCAATCATATCCTAACTGACCCGTGTGCTGGCCTGTGGAAAATTTTATTATGAGAAGAATTCTGATGCTCCCATTGAACATATAATGGGACATCCGTTAGACACTCTCCGAACCTGTACTTCACTTATACTTTGTAGAAGAAAAACTAACTGAAAACACCATTTGGGTGATATTGGCTGTTAGATTGGGATGGGACCAAAATTGCCTAAAAAATTGGAAGTGATAAATTGTTGCTTCATTATAAAGGCAGAAACTAAATTGATTTGTTTTTAATGCACCACCAATCCAAACACTTAATTTTCTAACCTGCTGATACTTGGCAGCACAAAATCTATAAATTTGCAGTTTCTATTGTTCTATCAGTGGATGAGATGATCTTTGTGTGGGGCTGACACTCCCACCACGGCTAATCTTCAAAGCTGTTAATGCTTTCTGGATTTCCATAGTCATGGCACTATCTACACTCCCAGATGATAGCTTTCTATGTGATTTCTGCAGATGTAGTTTGAGTGAGCTGCTGCTTAGTCCAGCATTCTTCCCACATATGGGGCAGACTTTCATCACTGGTTTCCGCTGATGCCATTCCATTGAAACCTTTCCATGTAGTTTCTGATCCAATTCTAACAAGATCTTTGCAAAACCGTCATTGGGTTGTGCTCGACGGTGAACTCGTTTCAGAGCTTGCCATGCTTCTGATAAAGTATACTTCCTGTGCCATAAAAGCTTTCAGTTCAAAACCTGTTGCAACTGTCACTCACTCACAGTAATAATCTTACGTATCAAAGAACATGAACTTATGGTTACTAGGTGGTAAATTAGATTGTTGCATACCATTTTAACCAATGGAAGAGTTAATGAGTATACTGATACATAGTTCACTTGTGGTGTTAAATACATTAGCTATTAATATTCATTTATTCAATTACTACTGCAATATTGATTGATACTAGAGGACAGTATCATTTTGTACTAGAATTGTCTTATATAATTTTCATTATTACTTACTTCCTGAGCATTAAGTAAGCGAGGACCAACGTGACACTTCTGCTTCTCCCCTCAAAGCAATGAACTAAAACTTTTTGACCTGTTTGTTCAACAAAGTCTATAAGATCACACGCTTCTTCAAATATGCTGCTGATGTTATAATCATCACTGTCACATACCTGTTCAAATGAGACAAATGAATACAATCAAGATGAAGACATATTCCTAAAAGGAATGCAACATTAAAAGTAAATTTTAACATAAAAGAATATTAGAAAACGTGCGAAGAACAAGAGTGCATCTGATACAATCCAAATCAAGAAGTACAAAAGGGATAAAAATAGGAAGAGGTGGCCTGGTGCAGTTTCGAGCCCTGGTGCGGCTTCAGGTCCAAATACTGATCCAATAGAATAACAAACGGTATTGCCACGTCAGCCAGGGGTTTTCCCACATTACCCTTAACAGAATGGAACGCTTGGAGATGGATGGGAGTTACTTATATGGAGTGGGATGGCAGCTGGAGGGAGGGGGGAATCTTAGTAGAGTCTGGGCCCTTTTGGGGAGTGGGAGAGAGTGAAACCTCTAGAATTGTTTCATGCTATCTTTTATTATTTTTTTCTCGTCCTTTCAATTTCCAGTTCTTTGTTATTGCCTTGATTTTCCCTGTAATTGTCTCTGTGAGACTGTATTTTTATCGTATTTTGCCCAATATATGAGAAAACTGAAGTTATTCAGGCAAATGGTCTCCATCTCTGTTCTTATTTTCGTTATCTGAGTAGAGAAATGTAACAGCATCACATGATATTGCATAACAAATCAAATTTTGAATTTGAGGCCAGCCTTAACTACTTTGACTCATTTCTTTTGAGCTAGATTGACATTTCACTGTGTCAGAATAAGCTACCAGGCAAGGGAGATCAGAACATACTAGCAATTTTAAAGACAAAAAGAAAAAAGAGAATTGCCAAGCAAGATCTACCTTGTCAATTTCTCAAGTCCATAATAGCAATTTTAAGGTTGATATTTGTTAATCAGAAGGATTAACGATATTTTGACTGAGGTAGATTCTCAATCTAAATCAGAAACTGAAGCATGAATGGGTTTGTACCCAACAAATCAATCATTTGGGTTGTGGGATGATTGGTTGTTAACATGGCATGAGAACCTCTATGGGTAATTGGTCAATTGTGTAACTCTTGCCACCTTCATTCTTCATAATTACATTAAATTTCATCACCAGGTAAGACAAACATTATTGCTTTGTCCATGCTTAAAGCACAAAAAAGCTTTTAAATCTGGGGGTGTTGGAGGGAAAAAAACAACATTTATGGGCATGCACCTAAGAGCTTAAACTTTCAGGATAATGGACAGTTGACAATATTAGAAACTGAAGAAATTATTAAGTGAGAAATGAGCATGAGCATATGGCTCCAATGAAAAATTAACATGAATAACCCTAAATGAGACTGCATGGATAATCAATGAAGGAAAGTAAAGACAGGCATCAAGGATAGCTCAACTGATTCTCAAATAAAATAAACTCAGCAAATAAGATGTAAAATAAGTGAGGGTAGAAAATACAAGTAAATATGACTTACAGAGAAATTCTTGTACTGAAATAGATCAGGATACTGAGTTTCTGACTGTCCAATTTCATTGGTACACAAACACAAAATATTTGTGATTCCCAAGTATTGCAGTGTGTATACAGATCTTGCAGCCAGTGCTCCACCAATGAACAGACTACTTGTCACTGCTGAAGGTTTCTCAGTACTCGCAGCATCTGATATCAATGCAATTCTCTCAAGAATATGCTCAAGTCTGACCTGAAAGTTAAAAAGATAATGCATTATGAATGGAAACCCCTCATAAATGAAAGGAGTCTATTATATTTAAGTTTTGAATATCATAAAGTGAAGGTAACCTTAAGTTCATAAGCATCAACGACACAGTTATTATCACTACCCTCAAAAAATCCTGAGTTGAAATTGTTCTCCTGGCATAGTTTGATGGCATCACTTTTAAGCATTTCATTCCACTGTTCCAATTCTTTACTGGATTCAGCATCAACCTGTAAAACATGATACAGTATAAAAAAAGTGGAAAATAAGGAACAAACATGGTTAAAAAATACTGTTTTTTATGGTAAAGAAACAGCAAATTACATTGCTCTTAGTCTTATATCCCTATTTGCCAATCACTCTGGGACACAGGATTATGTGAGTATGACATTAGCACATGCAGAAGAGGTGTGTGGGGAGGGGGACAGGAAATTGAACTATTGGCATGATTTGGAAACCCTCCAATGTTTTGGTAACAGGAAACTGTCTGGTCTGTTACATAGTGTGATCATATCAGTTAGACAATAAGATAGCATAAAGAGCAGAGAATTCTAGGTAATGCAGAAAAAACATGCATGATCAAAATACGAATGGCTGAAACCAATTCAGTAAAATCTGTGCTCTCACCTCATGAAAGCAACAAGAGCATATTGTTGTTAGAACTATAAGCATTGTCCACATTGGTCAATTTTTATATATAGACAGGCAATAAAGTCCTATAATTTTGCATACTAAAGCAATATGCCCACCTGACTGATTATTTATGATGTGTCCAAAATGTTAATGGAAAAATTGCACCAAAACAACAATTCGGGTGCTACTCCAAAAGCGGTACAAAAACCATGTGATTAGTAGACAAGGCTATGTTACCTATGAGACCAACCTTGGCAAATTTATGGAAGTCACGGAGCTTAGCAGTCAAACGGAGACTATGAAGTGGTTCCCCATTTCCTTTATAGAACTTTCCATGCCAAGTTTCTCTTGACATAGGAGTAGAGTCACCGCAATCTCTATTGCCTGAAGATGATGCTCTTGAAGCAGTTCTCTGTGATTCTGAATCAATAAAATCTTGATGGTTATCATTAGTAAGCCTTTCCTTACATGTCGGATAGGAACAACTCCCGCCAGCAGTTAGTGAAAGTGATTCAGGAACCACAGAATCTTCTTTGTCAAATTCCCCCAAAGATATTTTGCTAATAATGTTCATAAATGATCGTAACAAAGTATCAAGTCTTTGGTGAAGTGTGAGTAAGAATATATGGAAACCCTGCAGATCTCTAAGAGCAGCACGGAAACCATTACGGAATGCGTGAACTACAAACATTGTGTCACTTGTATGTACATAGGTTTTTTCCATGTCTTCTGGTGGGGGACATCCTAATTTCCCTCCAGTTATATCATACAACAGGTTAGAGGCAAATTCAGAACTATTGACCAGCAACTCAACCAACTTAGGATAATTAACCTGATCATTTGCAAGTTTTCCAGCAGGAGGTCGCCGAGGAACACCAGAATCAATAGCTACAATGTTAAAGTCAGGAGACAGTGATTCTCCTGATGTTTGAAAGCTCATGTCAGCAGATCTTGGTGATTCTGTGATGTCTGAGAGATCAGAAGATTGTGATATCAAGCTGGGATTATGAGAATTGAGTCTGCAATCTACTGAAGTTGACCTTCTTTCTTTCTGAAATGCCCTGATCACCTTTGGTCTATATCGGTTAACTGCAGAATCAAAAGCTGCTTCTAGTGCATCTGTATTTGCACAGATATTCTTTCCAGCCAACAACAAATTTGCAGGATTTCCTCGCCATTTAAGCTCACGGCAAGGCAGTCTATCTTCGTTTCTGATGACAAGGTCCAACATCAGTACCCTGCCAAGAGCTTCTGATGTTCTTTCTGCAGATTCCCTTGACTCAAATGCACTGGAGTTTTCAAGCAAGGGTGAACCATGTGCATAACTGCATGGTGAATCTTTAAAATTAACAATCAAAATTTATTGTGTAGAAAAACAGCCATGAGATTTTTCTATAGTTGTACTATTGGCGGTAGATAGCCTCTTTTTCTTATTATAAATAACACTAAGATGAACTATGATAGTCATTGACATATTCATAAAACAAGGGTTCTATAAGATTATTTACTCTTTCTACAGATGCCATATTAACGGCTTTCATTGTCTTTTCTTGGAATTAGTGACAACGGGATTTAGTAACTTGCTTTCAATAAGGTGAGCACAAATGCTTTAGAAATAAAATACTTCTTTTCAGGGTACCGACATCTGATATATTGCTTTCCATCATAAGTGGAAGAGAAGAACAAAAAAACCAGTTAGTTATTTCTTGATGGTTCCCATTTGTCAAAAACTTTTTGTCGGTGTTATATTGAAATTTATCTGGAAAAACTTGCATTAACTATGACAGAGAAGAAGCCACATTAGATATTACAACAAGTCCAAGCATGAACAAACATAACTATTTACTGGAAACCCAAAATCATCATTAAGTGGCAAAAGTGATAACATCAAGGAGGTTGATATTTTGTGTTCAATTCTTTTCAGAATGGAAATATTATGTATCTTATATTTTAAACATGCCCTTACCTTGATGCCAGCCACACCTGGCAAGTCACAAACTGATATTGTCCAATCAGTTGAAAATGGAAACCCTTATAAAATGTTCCTTTGCCCAAAGACTACAGCTTTCTACTGAAGCAATCTTGATGATCGGTATAGTAAAAGGGAATAAACCTTTCATTGGTTTTCCACTTATCCAACAAATGCTAGGAAAAACTTCCCTCTATTTAACATGCTTGAAAAACTGGCCAACTCAAGAAAATTACACAAGTATCAAGAATGACACTTGCTTTGTCACACAAGGTGAAGGGAGTTTTGTATGAGAAAGAACAAAAGTCTATTTTAAAGATTTGCTTTAGGCGTTTCAAGCTCAGTCAAACAGTCCTATACCAAGGTTTTGAAATTCCATGAAAAAAATAAAACCAGAAGCAGCACATTGGAAATGTCCACTTCATTTAAAAAAGATTTATTGGAAGTGACAAAGCAAGAAATTGGTATTCTGTGTTGCCATGTTATAAACCTCAACTAATTAAAACCAGAGTGGATCATACCTCATAAAAAACAGACATCGGCTAAGCTCAAGTGCTTCCAAAAGTTCAAAACATGTCACTTCACCAATTTCATCACCCTCAGAATTTGCTGCTTCTCTAGCTTTTTCTGCAGCCTCCTTTATTTGTTGCCATTCTAAACAGGTATTGTGAATGACTCTACCCTGCATCTTCCAATTAATAGAGGAGAATCAATATGGTAGAAGTATAGTCTAAATAGCCTAAGTTTGCAGATGTGGTGCTTGTGTTATAAAACCTAAGGGAACCACCTGTGGAGTTTGGACTCCCATCCACTTGGCAAATTCATAGCCAAGGCGTTCGGACTGTGTTGCCATTCTTGATGATGCTATCTTTATAACAGCCGCTGCTTCTTTTGGGCAAGCATCAGCATTTCCAGAGATATTGAAAAAGGCAAAGAAGACAACTCCTCCAGAATTTACAGTTACCTATGTGGACACAACTGAAGAGATATTACGACATAAAAAAGAAAAAACTAAAACTACGTACCCCATCTCCCGGAGGCTCCATGCTATGCATAGGTAAGGGGAAGGGATATTGTACGCAGCCTTACCCTTGCATATGCAAATAAGCTATCGGATTCGAACCCATGACCAACAAGTCACCAAGATACAACTTTATCGCTGCGTCAGGGCTCACCCTCAAAGAAAATACACATTTGATGTATACTGACTTTCTCTAATATGGACTTACAAAAAAAATACAATACATAATTACTAAAATGTTTGTCCAAAGAAACCCCACATACATAGATATTCACCACCACTAGAATGAATAAACAACATAGGCGAAAATATATAGTAGTAAAAAAGCTATACCAACATGAAATCATTATTCTTTATAACTTCCAAAACTAACAATTACCAACATGCTCAACCACATTTACTCTCTCTGAATCTGACTAAGCAAAAGCAAAATTATGGGATGAAGTTTATAGTCATAAATAGAAGGGCCACAGATAAAAAGTTCAAAAAGGATGTCCATATCATACACAGGCTGCACATTGGCTTACATGTGAAACCTACGTTAGCAATCCATGAAACACAAGTTGCATCTAAAACATCAACCCTGATTGCTATGAATGTAATGCTTTTACTTGTACAGAACAATTATAGAAAGCAATGAACCTCGAGAGCTTTGTTCATCTCATCCTCGGAATGTTCATTGCTATTGCTGTGTTCAGTGTGGTGCAGTGAAGAGAGCATGTCCCAGGAAAAGGAGCCAGATTCAATGTCCAACATTGCAGCCTTCCCAAGCCTCTCCCACAAGCTAATTTCTGTCTGATCAGGATGCAGGTCCAATTTTGAATTCCCCAACGATTCTCTGATGCTGGACACAAATTATGAGCATTAGCAACAAATGCCTTTCTCACTACAACAACAAGTTTAACAGAAGCAGCAATGGAAGAGAATGGTAATAAGTAGCAGTAAGTAACTAACCAAGAGCTAGAAGGCATGGTGGTGGAAGTGCGGTGAGGGAAGCCAGAAGAACGATACTTTGCGGAGCGTTTACGAACCAATTGGAGCCATTGCGTGAACCTAAACGCAGGCCCTGCAGTGATATCTCCCAACATATACAAAACCTGCATTACCCAATTCCCATGTTCCCCACACAACGTGAAAAAGCCTCAAACTTGGGCCTTCTCATTGTTGATCCTTGCAGTTTCAAAATGTCATAAATTAAATATAAATATATGAATATCATACCCGAGAAGTCACAGTGAGAGGCAATGGGGCCTCAATCTCAGCCTGAGACTCGTCACTTTCGAGTTCCAATTCCCTCTCTTGGCCTTTGCCCTGCAATGTCCACTCCCACATGCAAAATGTTAATAATCTTCATTCATCACTCAGATCCAATCCAATCATGGATCTACAACCACCACTTAATGCGGATCACAATCACAATGCAATGCGATGCAAAACATGCATGTGATGTAACGTAAGATCTAAATTAAAGCCATGATCAAGAAGTATATCATATCATATCATAGGTGGTTTTTTGTTTATTTATTTATATTTGTATTGTTATGTAGATGTTATTATGTATTTATGTTGTGTAGATGAAAGAGGGAGAGAGTTAACCTGGTTTTGCTCTTTCGCCATATGTTACGGTATTAAAAGATATGGTTTTTGTGGGGATGCAAAGTCAAATTAGAAGGGGGGAAATTGCACGGAATAGCAGGCAAAGTAATCTGCTTTTTTTAAGGAGAGAGAGAAAGGGAGGTTTGTGAATTATGGTAATGATGATGGACACTTGATGTACATAACATAGCTAGCTTTTCTTTTTGAGTTGAGACACACAACAGAACAGGAACTACGGCTCTAACTGCTTCAAGTTGTTGTTGTTCTACTACAAACTTTGTTTGATAACAATAAACAAATTAAGAAGAGCATAGGCAGAGTATGTATGTGGTGTGGTGGTGGGTCAGTTAATAGAAGTTGAACAGAGAATAAGGTTAGTTTGGTTGGGATTGGCAACGGAAGATTAAGGTTTCAGGAAAGGAAATGATGAGAATTGAGAGAGTATCATATCATATCACACGCTAGCTGAGCTGAGGCACTTTATTATTAGTGACGGTGATGGACTCTACTCTGTACTCTGTATTGAATGCTAGATGGATCTGTCCAGATTCATTCATTCGTTTTTTTTTCTTCCTTCTTCTCCAGTCATCATTTCAATCATTTAACAGTTTTTGGTATTATTTTTTTAAATTAAAATTGGAGTTTCATTTTCATGATAAAAGTTTGCATTAAACATTGACACGGAGTATGGAGGTAAAGATTTTAATTTTGACACACTAAAAACATTTAAAGAATTGCAGGTAAGTTTTGTCTATTTACATATTTTTTTTAGATAATTTGTTTTATCTTACATATTATTCTTTTGTTTTAAATTATATATAATAGATCTGTATTGTCAATTAAAAAAATTGTTATGACTTTTAAAATAAATATTGTAAAATTTTATAAATTTAATATATATATATATATATATGACAGTTTAGGATTGAATAATGGTAAGATGTTAAAATAATTGTATAACGGTATAATTTTATTTTACTGTATATATTATTTATTCTATATGTATATATTGTTTAAATATGATTTATCTATTTTCTATATATATCTTATAATACCGCCATCACATTATTCATTTATTCCTTGCTTGCTACCTTTAGAATATGTGCTTATTTTAATGAAGTTTTATTATGAGTATTCAGATCTCAACGGTCTTTTTTGTCTGTGGTGCTGGGACCAATTTTATTTTTTATTATAAGCTATTATGCTTGTCTTTGGAATTTATTAAGTAAACAATTACAATTTACAAATTAAAATTTGTGTTGACGTGGTTTCATAATACATATCAAAATATAATTTTTATTTTTTTCAGTATTGGAGAATTTTTTTTTTCAAAAATTAATAGATAGTAGAAAAGACAATTTAGACAATTCTAAACTCGACTATTAAAGATAAAAAAATATTAGATATATAATGAAGATTAATTTTAATTGTGGCATCTACCAATATTGTTTAGACATAAGAAGATTTCCACAAACTTTTTTGTAAGAAAGACAAGGTATTTTTTTTTTTTGTGTTTTCTTTTGGGTCAAGGGAAAAAAAATTAAAAAACCTAAAGAAATCCATAAATATGAACTATGCCTATAAAGGGTGTTGGAATAAGTGTCGAATAACAATAAAAATGTTAAATATCATATAAATAAATAAAAAAAATCACAAATTTAAACTTTAAGTGAGGTCTCACTTTTTCTCTTCATCTTTGTACGATATAGAGCTAGTAAAGCAAACCATTTCAGCCTATTTTTTATTCTGTTTCTTGCTAGTAAAGCAAAACATTTGTTAAATGAATTATTCAATAAAATGGACGTACATTTTATTGAAAATATAATGGTTTATCATGATAAAATTATCAATTATGCTGTGCATGCTGTTACTTTTCTGAGTGACCATTATTATAAGCAGAACGACAGAAGTTTGTTATGCCAAATTTTAAAAGTTGTTACTTAGTGAGAAGTACTATTTGAACATATATACTGTTCCATGGCTGTTTCTGTGCTACTTTATTTATCTACATGCCATTTGACACAAGATATCTAACGTGACATTGTTGTTTGGTCAGAAGGCAAAATTAACTTATATAACAGGAACAATTTTCTTTGTTTGCCTAGAAATTTAGAAAAAGAACCCAGCCTAATGAACAAACAAGCACATAGAAACACAGGTACAAATGGGAGGGTCCCCTCTTTTGGGTCCATCATGGAAGTTAATGGGTATGTGACTGACGAAACGACATAATTCTTGTGTCTTTAATTAAACTCACGTTTCTTTATTATTAATTAACTGCCGCTCATGGACCTAACACAAGTTCCCCCCTCCCTTCCTAAAAATTTCTTTTACCAACTTTTCTTTTGAAATTATACACTGTTAATGCATTCCTTTAATAATTATATTATATAGTACAAATTTTAGGCTTACTTACAATCTCTCAATTAAATTAGAAAAATAATCAAGTTGTCAGAGAATTTCAGGTAGGGGCCTATCTTCCAAGAATGAAACTTTTCATTTAAAATAATAAAAAAAAATCTTTCAAAATTTATTTTTAAGTCTCACGCACCTTAGACTAGTCTTGAAAACCTTAGTGTGTCATCATACTTAATCATGATTTAATAGGTAAAACAATTTCACATTAAATTATTCAAAAGAATAAGCCATTTCCATTTCCAATTGTTAGTTTTTTTTTTTTTTTTGTAAATATTCTAAAAAAAATTTCTTGCACCAAGTATATCCATTAGCTGAACCTTAATCAGCATATTTAAAGAACCGGCTTGGTATTTTAAGTTTTTAATTGGTAACAATACAGGAAAATTACATTAAATCCTAAGGGAAGAGGAAGTAATGACATTTAGTATTTTTTTTTCTTCTTTTCGATAACTCATTTAGTATTGTTTTTATTTGGCAAAAATGAGCAAGCTGGTATTATGGAACTGCAAAATTTAATAAAGAGTGCGGAAAAATTGAGTTTCATGAGGATGAACAGAATCCAATCTCTCTCTCCTGCAGTGTGAAGATTCTTAATTTCTTACTTCCCCTTGTATACGAGTTTGGGGAAAAGGGTGCCGAGTATGAAAAGTAAATTTCATTCAATAAACATATGCCTATTAAATTCCATACAAATATTCATCATTATATTTTTCTGAACCATTAATTAGATTGACAATTCATCAAAACATCTATTTTGCATGTCTGAAAATTATCTATAATTGAATTTTCACTAAAATAATTTTCTTTTCAAAATAAATATTTTCTAAACAAAAATCAATATAGCAAATTATTTTATCACATTGAAAATGATTTTAACAGAAATAAAAAGAAAATTATTTTAACTAAATTTCAGTTTGTTTTTGCAAGATTTACGCATCAATTTTTTTAGATGTGCGCACTCAAGGTTAAAAGCACGTTAAAGCCTCACGAGTCACAAGCAATGTCCAAAAAACAAAAATAAAGAAAATATAAAAAAAAATTGTGATAGAAAATATGATGTGTTTTATTTCGAAGCCAACGGTTCAATGGACAACTTTGGCTGAATTGTGGTTACATTGATAACAATTAAATATTTTTTTAATATAATATATTAGGTAATATTTTGAAGAAGAAAAAAAATATTTATAACTTCATAATAATAAAAATTAAATTTCTTTTATAAATGTCATTACTTATTATATGCATTGGTGCAATTAGTTCTTTGAAAGATCAAAATCTCACAATTAGTTTAATTGCAATTCTTTTCTCTAATATCGTAGTCATGTGATTTATAATATTGTTCGTGATAAGAGTATAGAAAGGAAGTTAGGACTCCTTGTTGTTTAAGTTAGAGTTTGAAAGAATACATTCTCATCATCCCTAAAACAGACTGCAAATCCCTCTACGTGAAAGTTTATTAAACAGAAAGAAATTAAGCACTTGAATATGGCAATAAGCAGGAAGCACGTATGAATAGCAAAAACAGAACATAATTAAGACCATCACCTAACTGACCTAAGAAAAAAAAAGATGCTTATCGTGAGAGAGTAAAAAAAAAGTTTTTTGGGCTAACCTCTTGCATCAAATAGCAAATTGAACAGAGTCACAATGGGGATTAAAAAAAAAAACTTGCTAAAGAATGCGCATAAGCACAAAAAGAAGGGCTAGTGAATGGGCTGAATAATTAACCTCATTCAGTTACACTTGTGCCCTCACTCAATGCATTTTCCCTAGAGCTGTTCACCTCCTAACTAACTAGCTCCACTTTTGTCTTGAACCAGTTTCTCTATTAAATCAGCTGCTTCTTGAACCGTTGAGATGTTTTGAGATCCATCCTCCTCAACAGTTATGCCAAACTCTTCCTCTAAACCCATCACTATTTCCACCTGCCACATCATAAACAATAAAATATTAATTTTTACACTGTTATGCAATCATAATATATAATAATGATAAATTTATTAACTTTAATAATTACTATCTTAAAGGTCATGTAATATATATTTTTATTAATTAATATTGTCAAACTATTTAGGCTAACAATGTATAGAAATTATTTTTAAGATTTAATCTATTTCATCACGTCATCCTATCCATTCGTATGATGTGGCAATAAGGTAATAATTCTTATTAAATAGGAGTATAAAACTTTTTTAATTAGAGGGATTGGACATACGACAAGTGATTTGAGTCAATCATGGATCTTAGCTTTAGCACAAGGTACAAAGATTTATGAGTATAGCATCTGAATCAAAATTAACAAATTTTTAGGATAATTTTTATATTTTACCGTGTCAAGGGAATCAGCACCAAGTGCTGAAAATTTGGTGTCTGGGGTAAGCTCAGATTCAGCAGGCAGAGCGAGTTGTTTCCTTACAATATCGCAGACCTTCTGCACTGTCTCCGGTTGTGCCTTGACCTGTCTCATTCACAAAGTTCAATTCAAAGTTTTTTTTTAAAAAAAAATCTTGCAAGTTATGAGGGGAAAGGAAAGAAGGTAATCACACTTACTGCACAAATGCGGAAACGGGAGGATCTCAAAGAGGGAAAGGTTCTCCTATTCCATCCCACAGAAACTACCCCCAAACTTGAAGTTTTGTAACACCCCTGCATGTTAATTTTAAGCCCCCAAATCATGTTAAGTTTCCACTATATTGATATTGCAGTTGTCCAAAAATCATGATACATTTTTTTTATTTATAAATATCAGTTTATTAATTTTATTAAAAATGTCTTTTCGAAGAATTCGAATCCAAGACCTCTAATCCCTTCCTTTCTTCGCACTTCCCCAACCATTGGATCGACCCTCCAAATCATGATACATTTCACTACACCTTCTAAATTTTTACTCACGTGTATTAATATTTGGAAATTTGAATTGATTTATTAACATCATTAAAGGAAAATACCAAGCAGGAAAATGGACATACATAAATAAAAGTAAGTTTAAAAGAGTGTACAAGATAATCTGTTGTAATTTTTCTTGTTAGTACTTGTTTTGGAACTGGTGCCCACCATTATGACATAGTACAAAGAAAGGGTGCATTAATAGAGGGGGATTTCAAACCTGGCTAGTCCTTGTAGACAACTTGAGAAAGGGTTGGAACCTGAGAGAAGTGGCTGAAACAGAGGCCATTGAAGCTAATAAGCTTAGCTAGAAGGGTGGACAAAGGCGACTAAGGGATAGGGTTTGGGTTTTTGATGTGGGAAATGTCCAATATTTTTAGACCAAAGTATAGCTTGTGCTTAGTTGGAAAGTAAATCCATGTCACGAAGAAAGTGTTATTTAATATTTAGCATCATCTTAATTCTTGTGGCCTATAGTGGATGATATCAAAGATGGGAATGGACGAGTGGTGCACGTTGCTCTCACAATGTAATATTCTATCCAAAAATTACGTGGCAGTTATCAGTTACTGAGGTTGCTGCTGAGCTGATGTTCCAAATTTAGCAACGCATGCGAATACAAGTACGATGCCAGAGTGAGGTGACATGCTATTTAGGAAAGGTAGTTTATAAATAGTGAGTCTCTATGATGCTCTAACACTTGTGAAGATTTTGGTATTGTTGTGTTTTTTAACCAATAAAATTGTCATGTTGTAAGTCTTCTCATTAATTAAAGAATTTGTTTTTTTTTTTAAATTACTCTTTGATTAGTTTTTTTAAAATTAAAATTACAAATATTTTAAATTTTAAAAATTTGATTAAACATAAGTTTAACAGTATCAATTCTAATCTTTTCATTGATATTAATAAATAATCATAATTCTACTTTTCTTGAGAGTAGTAATCACTCTAATTTATATTTAATCATAGTTTTAATTAAAATAGTTGTAATTTTATATTTTTTAAAATATTATTAATTAATCAAGAACTAATATGAAATAAACAAAAAAAAATCTTTAATTAATGAAAAGACAAATGACATAACAATTTTATCGGTTAAAAAAACAACAATACCAAAATCCTCACAATTTTTGGAAACATCATAGAAACTCTCTTATAAATATTGTCAAATTAGACACATGCAAATTAATTTAACCTAAATAACTTATACTATTTTATAAATTCCTTATAAATCAATTTTACCTTAATAAGCTAAGTTTATTAAAAAATATATATATGGTTTATGTAGAAGCTGCTAACGAACTTATTTAGTCCTCCCTTCGAATTCTACATTCTCCCAAAAACTTGAGATTAACAAAAAATGTTAACTTGAATTTAAAACTAAAAGTAAAAAATTTGGTCAACCTAACATTTTCGTAAGTAAATTGGAACTAACAATCCAACTTATTTATTTTAACAAATATTTTTTTATATACATAAACATAATATTAAATCACTAACCACATGTTTAAGAAAACAATATATGTCACACCATATTCGTTTTGAAATCCATATTTGACCCTATCAAGAGAGACTCGTCTTTCTCTGCACCTGTCCCACTTTAAAATTAGATTGCTTCTATTCAAATTTCAAATGTTTTACATATGTATAACCTATTTTTTATATATATTTATATTAAAATTATAAACTGTTCGTATAATTTGAAATACAATAAGAAAACTCAATTTATAACATAAGTATTGCTTTACAAATTTATATGTTATATGATTATACAAGTGTTATTCTCACAAATTTTTATAAATCCTTCTCTGAATTAAACGATGATAAATCTCTAATAATAGTGTATTTGAATACCTCTTCTGACTCCAAAAATTATGGTGATGAATTAAAAATGTCAAAGCAAATATTTATTAATTGGGCCTCAACATAGTTTTGGAATCAATTTTAATAAAAATTAAAAACTAATCTAAAGACACACTACTAAACTAGTCATATTTACTGCTGAAATATAGAACAAGAATGTTTTGTTAGGCTGGGGTCCTCAATTAAAAGAATTATTTGTAAAAGAACTACCAATAAATTATTAGTTTGAGTGATCTTCAGCTCAATCCTCTTAAATAAAGGCTTGAATTCGAATTTTAAAGTGAATAAAAAACAAAATTACAAAAGATCTTGATCCCTCACTCGTATTCCTCTCTGCAGTACACTTCAGAGTAAAAATTATTTCTATATGTTGCATCTCATCATTAACCACTTCCCTATATCCCTGTTCACACTTTCTATTTCTTACTTCTTTTTCTTTATTTATTTAACATATTAGAGATGTTGCTTAACGCGTAACATAAGAGTATGCACTTATTTTTTTATTCCACTCTATTCACACAGAAGAATCTCATTTTAACTTCTTTTTTATGAGAAGAGAACTTATTTCATTTCAGAAATAAATGCAGCAATAATACAATAAGGAATACAATTAAATATTTGATTGCTAGCAAAAAATCGTAACACTCTAACTAGATTGTGAGTGACATGATTAGCTCATTTTAGCTTAAAGAGTTTTTCATATTTCTTTTAATAGTAAACAACTTTAATTAGTTGTAATTTTTATGTAAGCAATTTATACAAGAACTTATTTATTTCAATAAATTTTGAAATTGCTTGATTTTAAAAATCATGCTACAAAAGAATATAAAATAGTAGTAATAGTCAAGAGTGAAGGTCGTGCATGAACCTGAAAAATGAAGGGTGTTACATAGTCAAAGACTAACGGAAATGCCCTGTCTGTGAGAAGAAGATTGCGAAAATTAAGGACATGATCACATTCACATACACATTCATGTTTTCTTCTTCATTTTCATCATCTCTTTCTCTCCCTTCCTAACCACAAACCCTCCCATTTTGTCGCCCATCTTTTCTTTCACTCAAATAACATTCTATTTTCCACTTCTGTTCGTAGTTGGCATAAACACATAGTCACACACACAGACACACAAAAACCACAAAAAAAAAAAAAAAACACTCTTGTTGTTGTCAATTTTCATCAATGGCTCCCTCCGACCAATCTCACCACTCTCTTGTCCCTGGACTCTTGTACTCATCAAAAACACTGTCCCGTTTGAATAATAACACCAATCATGGGTTGCCACCATCATCCTCCGTTGCATCATCATCATTGTCACAAGGTCGGACAAAGAGTCCTATGATCCTTTCACCCAAAGAGGGAATCCGCATGTTTTCTCCTGCGTACTATGCCGCATGCAGTGCCGGTGGCATCTTCAGCTGTGGCCTTACCCACATGGCTGTCACTCCTCTCGATCTTGTCAAGTGCAACATGCAGGTTCTTTGAATAATATATATGTACAATAAGTTGTCCTCAAAACTTAGAATGTAGTGAGAAAAGTTTATACACAATATGAGTATTGACACCATAAATTATAAAAGTATTGTTCCACAACTTTTTAAAACATTGAATCCGCCACTGAATACAGGTAGCCAACTTCATCTGGTGGGATAAGGCTTTGTTGGTATAATGTCACTTATTTGAGTCTTAGGAATTATAATAATAAAAGAAATAGACTAGATGAGTTTTACCTTCCTTAAAATGAGTTCTTCAAGCTAGATAGTGTCAATAAGGGTTAAGTCTAACTGAAATGACTAGTCTCTCTACAAAGGTTGAATCATGTGGAGAATACAAGTGAAACCAAAACCAAAATGCTCTGACTTCTAAACTGTTCTCTCAACATTATGTTACCCCAATTCTCCACTATTTACACCTTCAAAGATCTGAAATATGTTGCTTGAATTTTATTCAAAAGATTTTGCCCTTTCAAAGTAATGTAAAAGAAAATATAAATTCAAATAATCCAGTGTCATACCTTATCAATTAGTATATCATCAATGTGATTGTGTTGTGCCAACTTTTTCTAGTTACGAGGTTCTTAACTGCAATCACAATATTCAATTTGGTTATTAATTTTTTCAAATCATACCATATACTTAAGCACGAGTTGAATACAAAATAATGTTTGATGTTATTTCAGATTGATCCTGTAAAGTACAAGAACATCACATCAGGATTTGGAGTGTTACTGAAGGAGCAGGGCGCTAAAGGTTTCTTCAAGGGATGGGTGCCTACTCTGCTAGGCTACAGTGCTCAAGGAGCATGCAAGTTTGGGTTTTATGAGTTCTTCAAGAAGTACTACTCAGACCTTGCAGGACCCGAGAATGCAATCAAGTACAAAACGATCATATATCTAGCTGGTTCTGCTTCGGCAGAAGTTATTGCTGATGTTGCCCTTTGCCCCATGGAGGCTGTCAAAGTTCGTGTACAAACTCAGCCTGGCTTTGCTCGAGGTTTGTCAGATGGATTACCCAAGTTTATCAAGGCTGATGGTGTTTCGGGGTATGCTTTTTGGTCTTTAATAATTGTCTCTATTGTTTTGTTTCTGTTGATATGCTGTGAAGCACTAATACTTTTATTTGATTCACATATCCATTCCATATGTGATACATATTTGATTCTGATATAAATTATCTAGGCCTTTTAAAAAGTTATGAAAGTCTAATATCGTTACACGTGAGACATAGAAGCATGTATAATATAGAAATATAGAAGCAGTGTCTCTTGTTTAACCAAAAATGAAAATCTTCCTCTTTATAGATAATCTCAAGAGAAGAATGAGATTGATATTATTCATATTTGTAGACAATAACTAGTGATTTAAATGACAATGGTTTATAATTTTTATTTTGTTTTTAGTATTGTCTAAACTCTTGTCTTGCACTATCATATCTTAAATATTTTTTGAATAACCGAATCGTTATATTGAATACTTGTTGTATCTGATAGATGCATAGAACGTGTCCATCATAGCTGATTTGTATAAGTAGTTTTAGATTTTGGAATCTCCAAATATGATATGAGTTTGATTTGATATCCAGGTTGTATAAAGGGCTTGTCCCTCTTTGGGGCCGTCAAATTCCATGTAAGTTTGAACAACATATTTATGTCCAATTCTCTCTGATTGGAGTTAGATATCACATGATTTGTCTATAATCTTAGTGTTAATTTGGTTTTTTTCACTGAAATCCTTTGCTTGATTGTTAGAGTAATAAATAACTATTAATTAATATTGTTCTTGATCATGCTTGTATTTTTTGTGTCTTGTCTACATACACATTACACTTATGTGGGATGCAAAATTCCATGTTTGCATTGTGCAATTTTAAGGTGCATTCTGCTTCTGTTATTTTATTTCATTCTCCTTTACACTTTTGTGTGGTGTCAGACACGATGATGAAATTTGCTTCCTTTGAGACTATTGTGGAGAAGATTTACAAATATGCGATCCCAACCCCTAAGGACCAGTGCAGCAAAACTAAGCAGCTTGGAGTGAGTTTTGCAGCTGGATACATAGCAGGCGTACTGTGAGCAATTGTCTCTCACCCTGCTGACAACCTCGTTTCCTTTCTCAACAATGCAAAGGGAGCCACTGTTGGTGATGTGAGTCATAATCAAAGCACACACATAGATAGCACACATTCTGTGTTGTTGTAATGCTTAATTGTCTTTTTAACTCTTGGATTTTACAGGCTGTGAAGAAGATTGGAATTGTAGGTCTTTTTACTCGTGGCCTTCCACTTCGTATAGTTATGATTGGAACACTAACAGGAGCCCAATGGGGACTCTATGATTCATTTAAAGTATTTGTAGGGCTGTAAGTAACTCCTATTATCTCATGGTTTCATTACACAGTTGCTCCATACTGCATGTACTATCATATCATGTCTTTGGTTTCTATCACATTTTCTCTCTTTCATGTTAAATATTATTTTGTTGTTTGATCTTTCAGGCATACTACCGGAGGAACTGCTCCTGCTCCTGTTAAGTAGAAACCACACACGCATGCTTGGATATGCAGAACAGAAATGATTTTTTTTTTTTACACAAATAATGTTAGGTTGCTAATGATGCTTGGTAATGACTGTTTTACCAGAGTGCCACCATACTTAGTTACTAAGATGGATGTTCATATTTTGTCCTTCATTGAACTTTCTTCGATTTGTATTTGATTATATTAGCTCAATTATCAAAAGGCAAGACACAATTTGCCTTTTGAGTTTTGATTTTCTTATAGTATGTTTGGATATCCTTTAAAATCATGGTGGTTCTGGCTACCTCAAAACCATGACATTACCATGTTTTTTTCATTCATCATAATTTCATAATTGATTCTGTCTCACCTCATCATCACCTCAAACATGTTATTAGTCATTTCCCACTATTTTCAAAACAAGCAATACTATATATACAATCTTGTACCCACTGACGGAACAAAATAGTGCTTTGTGGAATGTAACAATTTTTTATCCTAATTGTTATCTTATTAGTCCAATACAAAAGCTCTACTCAATGTTAATAGTGCTTTGTGAAAAAAAACATTTGACTTTTCATTTTATAAAAGGAAAAAAAAAAAAAAAAACTGATCTTAATGTATTCTAGAGGCTATGATCCTGTTGGTTTCTATAGGACAATGCTGTTTACTCCCCTTCTCATCAAACCTGCTTTAAAAAAAAAAAAATAGCAATGCAAAAAATTGTCCCCAGTTCACCCTCACTCACCTCCCTTCATTAAATTACAAAAACTAATTTCAGTAATATATTTTTTTACACATTACAAAAATTAGATTCCGTAATGTAAATTCTTATATTACAAAACCTAACTTTCATAATATTAAAACTTACATTTCAGAAACTAATTTTCATGATATATTTTTTTTAATACATTACAAAATTAGTTTCTATATGTATTAGAACATAACTATATTATGAAAATTTCCCTAAAAAAAACTATATTATGAAAATTTCCCTAAAAAAAACTATATTATGAAAATGACTTGAAAAAAAGACTACATTAACAAGACTAGTCTCTGCAAATATCTTACACGTAGTAGTTTAAGAATTATCATCTTAATCCAATATGTACAAAAAAAAAATCCAATATGTCTAGAACTTCCATGTTTAATCACGGCAAAAAGCAGTAAACCCCATTTTTTCTTGGTCTTGGCATGCATTGTTTGGCAAAAATGGATGACAGCAATTGTTTTTCATGAAAAGATACGGATGACAATTTAATGAATAGATTGTTTTTCATTCGTGAATAAATTCAACATTTCTGACTTTTTGGCAATTTAATGATTTGGCTTCTAAAACTGCCATATATATAATGACACCATGAGAACAATATGTAAGATTGATTGATAAATAAAAGAATTATTAAACTAAAGAATAAAATACACTTGGTAACAAAAAGAAAATGGCAAAAATATTTTTGCAGGTGGAAACTGTTTATCACTTTTTTATCCGCTGCCTGTTTAGCCTGTCACTGGCTGATGACAAAGTTAATGATAATTCCTGCAATTACCCCTCAAATGTCAAATGCTGGCACCAGACCTTCACCACATATTATTCCAATATTCAACGACTTAATCCCTTGATAGAATGCCTACTCCAGCATCAATTTTCTCACAACTTCTAATAAAACTTCAAACTAGCCTCTTGAAAATCCAGTGCTCTTTTTTAACTGATCTTTGCCTGGGTGTAGTGGATATAAGGTATCAAATACAATCCTTGCAAACACGTGCCGTACTTCTAGCAAGTCTCCACGAGCTAAGGACTCATAATCAATTTGTCTACCTTGCTTTGACAAAAAATTCTTACTAGCACTTACTCTCACACAGTCAAAAAAGTTGAGAGCTTTTAAGTACATTGGTATTGGGATGAGCACCTGTCAAATTGTGAATAATTAACATTACAGACTAATGATGTTAGTCAGGATCCATTAACCAAAATATCAATAGAGAAAGCCCTAGATTCCTGAACAGTAATCAATATCATACTTCAAATATCTGGTTAATGTGTTTAAATTGACTTGTGTACCATTATCAATCGCCAAACAAGGAATTACAAACAAAATAGTTTAATTTTCCAGGTATATAGTTCAATTTCTCACTAGCTAATTTAACAGCTACATTGATGTCAATTATGCTACTAGGATTACACTCTCTATCCTTTGTTCATACGCATGTGTGTGCTATTTGTGGGAAAACAATGTAAGTTTCTTTTTTATGGGATGGTGAATGATTGGTTTCTACACTGGTCCAGTCCATTGGCTGGGTATCATTGTCCAGAAGCATGTATAAAATCTATATAAAAAAAAAATATGCTTACCAGATCTGAATGAGGAGCTTGAGGGTAGTCAGCCATAGCCCCAGATACCAAATGCCTATCTGTCATCTGCAATAATGACCCTTTAACAGACTCTGCAAGATCCAGAATCTCAGCTTCCAAATCCTCTTCATCCAGACCTGAAGGATCTAATAATTCAGGAAATCTGGCATCATGTGCTTTGTTGATCCTCCTAGCTATGTTTATTGCTTCTGACAAATTTCCACCATTATGGAGTGCAAGGCTAAATGCAGCAACCACCGAGGAATCCCGTGGTTTATCGCTCAATGCTTTATGTAATGCAAGGATAACAAGCCTGAAAGCATAGATTCCTTATGAGCCTTGCTTTGATGACCGAAGTAGTAATCAGCCTGTAAAGATTTCTAATCCATCTGATAGTTATTAGAACCTATTCTTACAATTGAGGAAAAATGAGAAAAGCAAAATCAATACATTATAAGAGAGACAACTTGAGGAAGAGAGAAAACAATTTAGATATACGGCCGAGTTCAATCAAAGACTCCTAATGAAGAACCAAAACCTCAATTTAAAAAGAATTAAAAAAGATTCATCAATGATACAGAGGACATTTCCTAGGTACAGGTGCAAAGCCCATTATGTTATACGGTTATACCCAAATCCAATGGCATTAAGAAATAATTTCAATTTAAGAATCAGATAATAGCTGGACAGTGGACCTAAGGCAAAAGATGGCATAGATGACTATCGGCATTTAGCCAAATGGTCAACGATCGTCTCCTCAAGCACAGGAGTGTATGAGATATTGGGTTTCATCATAAGTAGGGTAGGACATCTTTTTTGGAGAAAAAAACCTTTGTTCCCATTGCCCCCCAGAACACTCTTCAAGTTATAGGCCCCATTGGTGCATGGCAAAAAAAAAGGTTGGGCAAAGATCATGCAAAGATAATATATAGAGGATTCTGCAGCAACCATGGGAACTGGAAATGTTTAACAAAGAAATAGCAACAGGATAGTTACATAACTTGAACTGCTTCAAAAAACAAGAAAACTGAAGCAGATTAAGGGCTTGACTTCAGTAAAAGATTCAGGAAATTAACGTTCTTTCTGAGACATTTCCCATGAAATAGGAAGGGAGAAATGACTTTTAAATTTGATACTCATGTCTTCAAGCCTATGCCATCCTAGGACAAGATCTTAAAAGAAAACTCATTTTCAAGTTTTATGCTGTCATTCTCTTGTCTTTCCAGCGTTAAAAATTAGGTTTGTTACATATGGTAACAAAGTAAAGCAAGAAACAGCCCTTGCTGTTGCACAGATCTTACCATAAGCTACTATGACATGGACGATTCGGTGCCAAAAGTTTATCCACATTGGAGAAGAAAGACTGCAGACGAAATTCCAAAAGATCCAATAAAAAGGTGCAAATGCAGTGCTAAGATTCTATTCATTCAAATAAAAACTCTAGTAACACATGGAACTATCCTAGGATAATCTAATAAGCTATATTCAAATTGAAAAAAGAAAAAACGAAATCCCACCCCTTCCATTAGCTTTTCAGAACTTGAAGGTCTTTTGTCTCTTTAATAGAAGGGGTATCTTTAATGGTTCATAACCTAAAAATATTCAAATAAGAATGAGCACCTAGTTATGAGAATAACTACTCTAGCCATTCCACATGAGTTTGATACAAATAAACATTTTTCAGGAAGTGGAACCAAGGAACTCAACAATCAGTATGTTGCAGTTCAGGTTTAATAGTTATTTATATTAGTTTCCAAACGTATACATGTTTTAATACACAATTTGATAAATATGATAACCAACATGTTGTGAGTTGGTGTAGGAAAGATGTCTTCTGTATGCTATTCCCACTAGCCTAATGCCAGTAAAAAAGGGTATAAATTGCAGCAAGTTTTAAAGTCTAAACTTCATAAAGAAGGATGGGGTTACCAAAAGCAAATTGGTTCTTTTATCCCGTCTTCGAAATCCACCACGAACAAAATAAGCAGCCTGTAATGTCAAATCTGAATTAAGCTAGCATTCCAGGACTGTGTTTTCGAAAATAAAAAATGGAGAATCGTCATGTACCTGAAATGGGAGAAGTATATCTAGAAGTCCAAATCTCCATAGAAGCCTCAAAGAAGCTTCACCAGATCCATAAGCTAGCATATAATTTATTTCCATCAGAAGCCTGCTCTGAAACATGAAAACAAGGGCAACTAAGCCAGGATATACTCATCTGTGTATATAATGAAGCAGAGATGAAGACCACTTTAAATACCCTATCTAGCCTTAACACGGAATATGAAAGATTTTTAACAGATTGAGCTGTTTCCCTTGAAATACTAAACCCCAAGCGAGCAGCAATTCTAATTGCACGTAGAATGCGAGCTGAAGGAAAAAAATAAAGGGAATCATACAGTCATACATATGAAAAATGGGAGTGCAGTAGTTTTCTTTTAACATCATTAATCCCTCAACAAAAACTCACCACAATCCTCATGAAAAGAAGTGGCCGCAGGAACCACCGTTCGCACCTATTCACAGAAAATTAAGTTACATAAATTCAAATTTCTGATTAGAAAAAGCAATATAAGAAACAATAGCTTCAAAGAGATACATGCACACTTTAGCTTTTATGATATCTTCCATTCCTCCCATGTAATCATACACAATTCTTGCATATGGATCAAACATCAACCTGGAAGAGCAAGAATTTGGTTAACAGCATACATAGCTGCATTGTATATAAAGTGGAGATGTCATGTCATAGAAAACACATCTGCATCCAGATGAAGAGGGAAAAAAAAAGGAAAAGAATTCTATTTTGAAAGTGGCAAGAACTGGTGCAAAACCCGTTAATTGTAAAGTCTCGTCTCAAACAATTCCTCCAACGAAGATAGTCCTCTTTATCACAGTCATGAGGTGCCTCAATATCATCATAAATGAAGTGCATACTTGACTTGCATCTAGCAGTATTAAAACTTGAAACCTAATTAGAAGGGAGAATAAAATTATCATGAAAAGTGGAGATGAAAGGAAGACAGCCCTTAATAAGGGGAAATTATAGCAATCACCCCACTGGAGATAGTTCTAATGAAATGTACAACGTTTCAAGCAAAACAGAAATATACTAACCTCAACAATGGTACCATCCATATGAACATGACATATTGGGAACCTTTTACCCACTATCTCACACCATGAAAATGTTTTCCTCACCTACAAATTAAGTCAAGGTTCACCATGCAAGGTTAAGGTCTGAAGACACCAAGCCAAAAATAGAAATTTAAATTTTCAAAATGACTGAAATGATATTGTATAAATTAGCTTTTATGGATAGACCACATGTTAAGAACACCAAATGCCAATATAAAAACACATGTTTCCCTTTTAACTACTAATAACTTATCTCTCCATCCACAAAGTTGTCCAGTAAACTGCCATGTACACACACCAACAATTTGAAAATCAAAATAGAAATAAAATAGGAAATAAAGGTAACCTCTTTAAGATCTGCAGAAGTTATAATATCGAAGTCTTTTGGTGTTTGCTTTAGTATAAGATCCCGAACACAACCTCCTACAAGGTATACATCATGCCCTACAAGCGTAAAATGGGGTTATCAGTCATACACTTTCCTCCCTAACTTTCCAGATACAAACATAGAAACCATGGAATCTTATTCTTAAATGATACACACAAAAACACCAAGAACATACCACAATGTAAAGATTAATATTTAAGATTAATATTTCCAGACCCATAATTAGTTACTTAAAAAACAATGGATAGTTGGAAAAGAAAAGAAGCAAAAAATCAAGCAAACATGGTTGACAAAAAATGCCCAGTTCTTGTTAAAAAAAGTTGGCTTTTATTTGAAAAATTTAAGCAAAATAGTCTTTGCATAGTCACAATTAAGTGGCTTCTAGTTATATCACAGATTACGCACAGGGTCAGGGTAGATGTTCAGGAAGAAGAAATTATAGTCTGGTTCTTTTTCTCACTTTGAATCATTCGATTTCACGATTCATGACAGAAAAATTAAGAACTCTTTCAAATACAGGTGAAAGGCAAGATGTTCAGAGAGTAAATAATACATCCAACAAACAGCTCAGCCCAAATTCCAAAATGCAGTGCACCTAACACGCATAAATCAGTTACATTTTCCCCCCTCCTTGAAGAATCAAGTCAAGGAAATGCTCTTTCTGATTTCCACACAAAACCAAGGTTGAGAAAAATACAAGAGGAATGAGATTAGCACGTACCCTTTTTCTTTAGCACGTTCAGAACCTTTTTGGTTGGAACTGCTATCATGGAATTTCGAAGTCCAAGCTCTTTGGAATTTAGTTTCTTCCACGCCCGGACCTTGCTATCATTATTTTCTTCACCAATTCAACACACATAAGAAAGAAGATATTCAGAATCACCAATATAAAAAAAATAAATCTAATTAACCATTTTCAAAAACAAAAGGAAAAAGAAAAACCTAATATGAGTTCATCGCTAGTCCCCTTGTCTTGTTTACGATGAGAGTCCCTACATTCCTCTACCTCAACCGTAGGGAGAGATTTTGGCACAACCTAGTAATATAAAAAAATAAAAAAGAAGACAAAATTGAAAGAGGGAAAGAAGATAATGGTGAGTGAGGTTAGAATTTGAAGATACCTTGCGGAGGCATTGGAAGGGAGAGGGGCGAAGAAGGAGATTGGGTTTGCAAGCAAATTTTAAGGTAGCGATGGCCATGGAATGGAAATTGGGTGAAGTGAAGCAGGTTAGGGTTTGGTCAATTACGGTCCATCGTTGTCGATAGGGTTTATTTTTGGGGTTTAAGGAAGGATAGGGTGTAACTAACAAACAGGTGGTTACTTTTCGGATATTTTTCATGAACCATAGGCGGCTCCTATCAAAATAACATGCTGCCATGCTGGTAACTGGTAGTAACCAGTAACTTACTTTGGGTTTGGGGTGGTCTTTAGTCAGTATCTTTAATCTTTAATTTTTTTTCAAAAATTACAATCATCTTTCAGTTTTAAAAAATCAGTTTTAGTTTTTTTATTATTATTAAGTTCAAATTAAATATACTTTTTGAAAGTTGTATATAATGTTAAAATTAGTTTAAGAATATATTGATAACATTCATATTTGATGGCGGTGATGATTACAAAATAATTTGATAATAACCCAACAAGAGATTATTAGATGGTAATAATGACAACTGATAATTCCATAGGCCAACAACAATAAGTAGGATAATTCAAGTATTAATTTAATTTTTTTATCGTGGGTCATGCAAGAACTTGTAAAACGTGAGGGGCATTACTACTTACACCCTCCTAATGACTATTCAAATCCCCTCACATTTTAGGAAATAAGTTTTTTTATATAAAAATATGATTTGTACACCTTGTAATACAACAAAATTATATTTTTCGCTATTTGTGATAACAAGATAGACAATAGAACCTTGTTTTCATTAAGTATATGGTCAATATGCATAGTAAAAACTTGTTTTTGTTAGAAATCTTGTCAACACGCAATAAAAACTTATTTTTGTTGGGCATATAATCAAAATACATAGGAAAAATACGATTTTGTTGTATTATGGAAGAAATAATAATTATGTGATTTACTATTTATTTTGTCTCTAAAAGTACTTAATTAAAATAACTTCTTAAACTACTTTAAGAAATATTTTGATAAATATAAATGGAGGCAAGAATATAGATGAAATCAAACTATGATAATCATAGATACACAATATGAGGTTTAATAACAAAATACAAAATGTCAGAGAAAATATATAAGAGAATACAAAACATAAATCATCAGCCAATCTTCCTTCTTCGATACCGCTCTATATGGTCTAAAGATCCGATAAGTCTTAATGCAAGGGTTACTTTTCAAAAACCCAATATGATTTCAAGATCACAAACAATGCTCTCAAACATTGTCTGTGAAATGGAATGTAAGTAAGTACAATGAAGAGGAACATGGTAAAAGGTGTTTGCAGTGGAGTGGGGTGGGGGATGTTTTAATTGAGGGGAAGGACAAGGGGTGGAGAATGTATATCCTATTGGACTATTGATATAATACTTCAATTAGTTATAAGTTATTATAATTAAAATTAAAGTTATAAATAGATTTAAATTCAAGTCATAGATAATTTAGAATTTGTTATAATATATATATATATATATATATCATGTCCAGTCATAATAATATTGCATAAAAACTCTATTTATCTTTTTTTAATATGCTTTCAATTTCTTTTATTGAATTTAGTCTCTCAATTAATATGACTTATCTCCTTGAAGTTATAATTTGTTGACTATGTATTGAGGATCGTATCATATCACTCATTCGAAATCAATCTTTATGGCTAAGTTATTTTGTTTTTATTTTTTTAGGTTGTTAAGTCATTTTGCTTTTGTCTTTTAGGTAATCAAATCATTTTTTGCTTATACATTTTTAGTGGTTAAGTAATTTTTTGTTTATGCCTTTTTAGGTGATTTAGTCATTTTTTGCTTCTACCTTTTAGGCGACTATACTGTTTTTTGCTTTTGCCTTTATTCAGGTGGTAAGTTCTTTTGTTTTTATCTTTTTAGGTTGTTAAATGTGTTAATTTTGCCTTATGGTAGTTAAGTATGTTTACTTTTATCTTATGATGGTTAAGTGTGTTTTGCTTCTACATTAAGGTGATTAAGTGTGTTTTCTTTTGTTAAGAGGTGAAGCTTTGTATTATGACTTATACCTAATGGTTAAACTTGTGTTTGATGATTTTGATCAAAGTTCAAACTTTATCACCAAAACTCTTACATTTTTGTGTCATAAAATTTTGATGAACAAGATTGGTGTTGTCTCCGCAACCATTATCTGATGGGGACCTATTAGACTATTAATATGATTCAATAATTAATTATAATTTGTTACAATTTAAAATTAAAGTTATGGATATATTTAAATTTAAACGGTAGATAATTTATTGTGTTGGGGATCTCATAGTAATAATAAGGGGAAGCTAATAGTTGGCCCTTGGTACATCTATGGATTTACTGGGCCGACTACATGGATTGGTCTTGTCTAGTACATTTTCCGACTTTCGTGACTAAAAGAATGTTCACGCTTCTAATAAATTTTTCACAAAATAACATGAATCATATTCCATTCTATTTTATCCATTTCTTCAATCCGCCCATAGGATGCTAAAAATAGTGTGGTAATATTGTATGTTATCCATGACAGAGTTTGAAATGGAAAACGTTTTAATGACCTACACAATGGGCATCTCCACAAAAATAAAAAGAGAGATATTTCCCACTAAACATGACTTATTTTAACACGGCTCCTTCCAGCGTGACAATTTTATTTTTTTTCAAAAAAAACACCCTATAAAATGTTTGGCTTGCCGTCTCAACTTTCGTAACGAGTGTTAAACCGAAAAGAGTTTATTACAGGAATTTTCTTTCAATTGATTTTATTTATAGTTATTTGAGAAGTTAGAAAATGGCGTGACAATATTTAAAAACATGCATGTAAAATGTTCGCTTGCTGGCTCAAATTTCGTAATTCGTGTGAAACCAAAGAGAGTTTATATCAAAAGAATTTTCTTTTAATTTATTAGATTCATAATTATTTGAGAAGTTACGAAACAAGAATCGGTTTAATTTTAAACCCTTTTATTTGAAGTCATCTATATACAAATTATTATTATTTTTTGAATGGAGTCATGTATATACAAATTCAAAAGCATTTGAATAAAAAAAATTCTTCTCATTTACATTTTTTAATTGATAAATTTATTTTTGTCAATTTAATCATTTTTATATATTTTACGTGGAATTAACAAGTTTAAATAATTCATATAATCATATTATATGCATTAAAAGAACTTTAAATATATACTGTATCTTAAAAATTAATTCAAATATTTTTTTAATGTATTGGAATTTACATATGTGAATTAACTCTTAAATAAAATTTACAGTTCGGTAATTTAATTGAAAAGCTTCACTTATCCATTAAAATGGGAAATAGATTTTTTTGGCGAAATGAAAAAAGTTTACATAATCAAATGTTATAATCTTACCAACTTTATAGAAGAAATATACCATACCAATAAAATTTATTATAAGATTAAGATTTCATATGCTGATAAAGCCAATATAGTTATAAAGAAAATCCAATTCATTAAAATGGATCCACGTACAAACTTTTGACCAAAAATATAAAACCAAATGAGTTAGCCAATGAATTTCACCAAATTGACGATCTTGTCTCTAAGAAGTCGTTGATCATATGTTACATGCTGCACATCTCTTCAAGTGATATGGAATGGTTTTATTTAGTAGTGTGTCATGCTGTTCGCCTTTGACCATCAGCCAGTTGATCTCCTCTTGGTGATATGGAATGGTTTTATTTCATTTTCAAGTAGTATAGCATATTTTATAGCAGCATTTTAAGAATTTGGAAAAAAAATATATCTATTGAATGAAGGTAGCTTTGATAAAGTCAATTTATTTTAATGTGATAAAAAAAGTACATTTAATATTCACTTCTTATTTAAAAAATTCAATGTAACTAAGTTCAAAATAAAAAATTAGTATTATAATTAACCCAAAGAATGAAAAGTTGTGGAAAAATCTTGGAATGTAATTGAAGAGTCTAATGTCCTAATTATAATGCTTAAAAAAAATCTTGTAAATGAACCAACTTTGACTTCTTCAAGAGTTTCATTTTAAATTTAATGTATATATGTAACAAATGCATAAACACATGGATTTGAAATCACTTGGTGTGTACATTGTCATAATTTCACACTATTTTTTAATTATCATATATTATTAACGTGAAGTGACTTTGTTAATAATTAATATTTATTAAAAATTTAGTTAATTGATTACTTTTAATATAACTTTTTTCTAAATCATGTTTTTTATATATTAAATTCAAACTCGAAACCTAATTTAAAATATTTAAATCTAATTTCACTTTGACTTTACTACATTGCTAATATTAATTAAACCATAAATATGATTGTTCTTTTAGTGTGGTTACAAAATTATCTTTGCTTATATAGAACATTAAGCCAACATTATTTTAATTGCTCCCTCAAAACATAATTAAATAATAGCCCCTAGACCTTAATTATAAGACTCCGTAAGAAAATGTTTGGAGATGCATATTGGGGATCCACGTACATTTGTAAAAGTTTGGATAAGGGCAACCTCCATCAGATATCAAAAAATATAATTCAACCATACCAAAAAGCTTACCGATCCCAGTTTGTCTTGATTCGCTCTATAGCTTTTCATGGATATATAGGGCTCTGGTAGCACTTGCCAATTTTGGGAGTCATGCTTGCTCCCATGCATCGAATTTATAAATAAAAATGATTGATAGACATTTCTCATCTATAGGATAGTGAGAGAAAGAGAAAAGAAAGAAAAGATGGAGATAAATATGTATATAATTAGTGATTAGTGATATGACAGTAAAGAACGTGATTCATATACCATTAGTTTTAATATAGGGTGCGACAAATCAAAGTAGCTTCGTAGTTAGGGAAGCAAGTGAATGACAAAAATTAAGTACTGCTACTATTTTAAAAGTATTTTGCTACTATTTTTCGATGACAATATAACATGTGTAACATTTATTATACATGTTACATTTTCAGTTAATATATTGAGAATGTATATAATTTTTTTTTAAGGAGTGAATGCATTTATATCGGTACCAATGTCTTGTCTATCACCAGAGATGCATCATATATATCATCTAGCTAGCTACAGCTTACAGGTAGCTATTCTACGGAAAAAAAATTAACAGCTAACTGTGAATCAAATTTGAACTAATTACGGTAGTGGTATTTGATTAATTATTTTGAAGTATATTTGAGATGAAAATTTGAAAAATTATGTGGGTTTCATTTATATTTTTACACTTTATTTTAATTCAAATATTTTTTTTATTTTATCTCAATTTATTTTCACACTTTTTTCATTTCTTAAATTAAATGGACCCATCAACTTGATTTTGAACGATCGATTCATTATCATAAGTCATAACCTCACTATAATACAAATCAAATGACTCAACACCCCCTGACACTGATCATCAATGCATTCGTTCGTACGTGTATACGCGGTTGCGTTTAGCTGGCATGGCTAGCATGCGTTACTTAAAGTATTAAACCCTAACCAATAAAATTGTATGAATTAATGAATTATGAAAGATAGAGAAGGAAAAATAATTTTATAAGTTTTTTATATAGAAAGTAGACTAATTAATTAAGTAATAATATATATATATATATATATATATATATATATTGTCTATAATTGCTATCATCAATTCCACAAAAAGTTATATAAATAGTTAGATACTAGTATTTTTTCATACAATTGGGTTGCGTTAATTATGTACAAAGGTTTAAGATCCACTCTCATGTTATAAGCAAAGGTTTTATCTAATTTTTCACTCACTCATTAATTCATGATGAGTAAACATGCTTTATTCTCATTGACTGATATATTCAGTTATATATATTTTTTTTATATATAGTTGATATACTTACTTGAATATTAAAATCATTTTTCTTTTATTTTGCATGTTTCCTCTTTTTAAAAACATCAATTCATCATTTCACATGCAAAATCTAAAACACACCTGACCAGATTCATCTTCACGCATGAAACTTAGATTTTGGTAAAAAGAGTAGTATTTCAACGTGCATGGTGGTCATTTGCAGTGCGTAACGTGAAAATGTACATCAGAAGGGGCATAGGACATTTGATCTTAGCCGAAAGGCAGAGGAAGATACATAAGGTGCCACGCAGGACATGCATCAAACATGAATATATTATCCTCCCCACGAGGGAATATAGAATCCCCAACTCATTCTAATATTTACTTTTTCTCTCTAATTTGTGATTCTTGTGTTATTGAGTTTAAGGGACGTTTAAGACTTACTAACATAAACACAAACACAAACACATCCTTCAAAGTTTAACAGTTAGTTGATCTTTTTTAAAAAATAATTAAACTTGTACTAATTTATTAAATTAAAAGTATTTTATAAAATTAGTTATAAAAGTTTAAAAATACTTTTTAATTAAAATTGAAACCTCAATGTTAACTATATAATTTGTTAATAGAATTGATAATTGAATTAACTGATACATATAAAATAGCATAAAAGATATATTTATGATTTTTTAAATAAATATTTTAGGTAGTTGTACTTTGCAATTTTTTAATAATTTAAAACTTAAATATTTAAGGTAGTTAAAATTTAAATTCAAGGATGTATGAGAGAATGAAGAGAGTAAATTTAAATTATACAACTATGCAATATTAGATAATTAAAATTGAAATTTATTTAATAATCACTCAACAAATTAAAAAGTGACAACTTTATCTTTTAATTTTAACAGTTAATAATTTAATTCAAGAAGCATGATTTACTAGCTATTTTCACTTCGTAATAAAAGTCTTTTCACTGTATGTGTGTGTATTACAAGCTATATATTAGACTGCAAGTCAGTCTATGTTACATGAAGTGTACCCACATCTAGTGTATATGTTACATGAAGTCCAACTTGCAAGCCATTCTATTAATTGACTGAGTCACCGACGGCCTATATATATATTATTAATTAATTATAAATACAAGCTATATATTAGCTATAGTATAATGAGAATTAAATGTGTGCAAACTATAACTCAACAAACGACATGATCAGTGAAGGTCGTTTGGTCTGATTCGCCAAGATAAATCCATGCATGCCCACACTCTTCTCTGCACATTGCATATTAATTAATACCACTTCTGTTCTATTAGCTTACTAGCTACATTAGGTTATATAGGAGTTATAAAGTTGATTAATCGATTAAGAAAGATGAGAATAAGAAAAAGATTATGGCGGGTTCAAATTTTCCAACAAAATTAATAAACTAATAATTAATATTTATCAATTAAAAACATTTAAAGTTATATATATGGCATGCACCACACCGGTCACTGTGAGTCTGCGAGTTAGCACCAGATTCATATTCAATTCAAACGGATCGAGATACTGGAACTTTTGTCTTGTTGACAACTATATATAAGAGAACGTTTTTCACTTCAAGGAAAGTATATCTATTCTTCGCTGTATTTCATAAATTAAAACGTAAATTAGGCACGTACTGATTATGATATTTACATTCCTTTGACCTTTCTGATTCATTTATATAAATATATAAGAAATTAAGGGATCTAGATCTGTGTTATTAGGGAAAAAAAGATATTCTAATTAAACCCACTAGAATCAATCTAGTAATAAAGGGTATGGGGAGTTTATTATACAAAAAATAGTCTATACTATTGTTATTCAAATTGAGGAAAGTATGTATATATAAGATAAAAATGAAAAGAATATTAAAGTTAAACTTTGTTAACTCTCAAGAGATGTAACTATGTGTGATTTTCTTAATTGAAATAATTTGTTTTAAAATCATTTTCTTACATTTACGTGGGTTTCGAGCACACTAATTAACCTATAGTGCTATACCATATCAACAGCTCCAGCATCCTCAACTTTTCCAACCCAAATCTAGCACTTCGATAAATTTATTACTACAAACAGCGCAACACTTTCTACATCGATAATTTATCCCATTTAACGTCAATTTTAAAACTGTCTTTGTACTAAGTGTCGTTGATAACTAACATTTTCGACGTCGATTGATGAATCGTCTTAAAATGTCAAATTCAAAGACAATTTTTAGTTTAGAACCATCTTAGAAAATCACTTTTTAAGACGATTCTTAACTTAAAACCGTCTTCATTTCATATAAAAAATAAATAAATAATTCAAAGATATGAAACTAAGATGATTCTTTTGCATGAGTTATGGTTCTCGAGTTATGATTTATGCATAAATTTGGAGAACATGCAAATACTCTATTAACATTGTAAAGTAACTTTTACTACACAAATGATTTACAGTCACCAAACTTTGCTACATTACAAGAACAAAAATATACACTACCGTTTATCTCATTAATGAGTTAACTTGTATTTTGTTCATGTCAGAAATATTGACACCACATTACCTTGGTTGAATGCTAATGTATAATTCATATTAGTATATAAAAATTTCGCATGAAAAATTGGTATATATTATTCGTATCATATATACTGTAGTTTGTAGATCCGCAATATTAATATACTGCTATTATAATTTTTATCACGCGAAGATTACACAAACAAAAATAACTTTAACACTTAATTTTTTGTATTAATAGATGAATTTTTTTGTAACATTAGAATATCTTTAGTGTTAGATCTTGAATAAAGATCTCGAGTTCAAGATCTGATTTATACTAGATCTCTCAATAAAGAAGACGAAGAGATCTCTAATATGGAAAGTGAGTTATTGTAAAAGATTATTTAATATCTATACACTGTTAAAAAAATAAATTTTTTTCTCTTTCTCTCTTTTTAAGATCTCAAAATAAAATATATTATTAAAAAAATTAAAAAGATATTTAATTTTATGTGATATTATAAGATCCAAAAAAAAAATAATTTAAGATCTTTAATTTAAGATCTATCACTAAACATATTATTAATTGTTAGTTGATTGGTGAATGGATGATGGACAATGATCAGTCAATGTTCAACGGCTATAACTTAAAATATATAAAAACATTAAATGCGCCTTAACTTTGCAAGGTGCATTGGCCTTAGTCAAATTTGTCAATATTGAAACTTCAACTATACGCCGGTGAAGAATACGTGACCAAGTATAATAAGAGGGAGCATTAAAAATGAGATAAGCAGAAAACAACATTTTATCGTGTATCTCTTACTCTTGCTTGATGGATATAGATACTTTATGCCCTCTTATCACTGAAAAGAATATAACTGACAACATATTTAGGTAAATTTTTTTAATTAGAAAAAAAAGGAGATTAATTTTTTTATAAATAAAAATAGGTTCTCTATTAACTAATTTTTATAAATTCACCAATATAACTTTTTTAAAAGATGAGATGACATTTACAAATGAATTAATAGATAACTTATTTCATTTTTTTTCTTCTTACTTTCTTCTTTTAAAAGAAGTATTTTTAGAGAATCTTACATTCAAATAGGTCCTCATACTAATACTAATATTAGTATATATGTACAGCTGGTTATTTCATGATCATCAATAAATTTTCTTTTTTGTGTATGTTAAAGGCAGAATATTAAAGGATTTTGAATTCTCATGCATAATTTGTAAGATACAGCTGCATGTATGTGTTAGATTTCAACACATTTTGAAGATATATGGAAAGTTGAAAAGTGTATCAACCCTCTACGCACATGAAGACGACCGACAATTCGGCATATATATTTCATATATCACGTCACACATGCATATACGGGCGATTTCATATGTACTGCGTTAAACAAAATTCAATATTACATGATTTTTCAAATTTGAATTCCAGTCTATTGCAAACTTCTTTTTAATTTTTTTAAAAGGAAGTTTAGGTAAGTTAATTTTGGGATTCTTAAAGGTTATGACATGTCTCAAGATTTATTAAACACTTATAGAAATATTTATACATGTATTGTATGTACTTATAGATCGCTCATCAACAAAATTATCATATTTTTGTGGAATCTGCATCTGATTTTTACTTTTGAGTGTGATACTAATATTTTTTTAAAAATAATTATATAAAAGAAATTGAATTTTGAATTAATATAAATAGCATATTATACTTTCATAGACTTATTTAGAATTAAGTTTTAAGAATAGATATGATGATGCTGTACACTTTCAAGAATTAAAATAATGGTTTACTTTATTTTTGAGGAAGGCCATTAAGTTGTAAATCTTTTAAGAAAAACTATTTTTACATGTATTTTTTAGTCAACATTTTTAAGTTGTCTCCTTAAATAAGGTTTTTTTTTTTCTTTTTAAATACCATAACAAAAAATAATATTTTTCAAATAAGTTGAACTAAAATGGATTTGAATTTTGACTGAATTGAAGTTAAGCCTTAACAAATATTGTTATATTAATTTAATTAATTAAAACACATTGATAGTATAAAGATACTTTATATTATCATTTAATTAATAATTGTTATATAACTAAAACTTATTAATTTTTATATTATAATAATATGAAGCTCGTGTGTCGTTTCTAAGACCTTATAAGGTGTCTCTTTAGTATCTCTCCTTCACTTATAAAAATGTAAAAAAAAAACGTTTATATTA
>PYAF01000205.1:659837-689889 GCA_007407185.1 Glycine tomentella | reverse complement strand
ATATCAAAGTTAAACTTAATTTATATATATATATATATATATATATCAAAGAAATATATAAGTTATATACGCGTACATATAAGTAATGCTATATATGTTTTTAAATAATGTATAGAAAAATAAATAATTCACTTGTTGCATTAAATATGCCTATTTAAAGTTTATGTCCAATTTATTTAGTTAATTAATATAAGTTTTTATGCTTAATTATATTCGATTTTCTAATATATTAATTCGTATGGACTTTGACAAATTAATTAATTTTCCCAAAGTTTTTTTGTACAAAAATTTCTAATTAGTTTTCCTTGTTAACTACATGTTTGTTTAATATGTCGTTATATTATAGAAGTATATTTTTTTATAATGCTTTTTTTTTTGCACTTAAAAACAAAAGGAAAAAAAAAGCCATATAATTTTTCATTATAAAATCTGATTTGCTGACCCTGTTGTTTTCAAATTTCAAGTAATTGAGTGCGACCCTTCTATATATTGTACGTACGTTTTTATTAATTTCTTTTTTGAATCGCTTTTAATCACGACCCCACACTTTCCTGTTTATTTACACGAGTATATATCCTCCTTTTCCATAACAATCCAAACACATCTCAACGATAGAGACTACATTAAAAACTAACCAGTGTGAATCTTTTACTCCATTTTCAAACATTTAATATAGAGAACATCTACGATGTCGAATTACTTAAGTGAGTTTTTGTGAATCCTACACACCACATAATGCATAAGAACTTCTATAATTTTTTTAACATGAGTTGCTTAAATTGGTCCAATCAAAATTATTTATTAAAATAATTTTTATTATTAAGAAATTGCTAAGCAACATTGCTTAAATAAGTAATTCTGTTAATTAAAATGAACAACATCAAGTTGTTGTTATTTTATACAGCTAAAAAGAATTGGTAATGTTATCTTTTTTATAAACATTATATTTTAAAGAAAACATTATATAAAAAATTATATTATTATTATTGCCATTATAATAAATTGTTGTGATTTTTTGGGATTTATCATTTTAAGACGTGAAATGGTGAGTATTCACAAATCACAAAAAGTACAAGCTTTTTATTTTCCTTCAGATAAAAGATTTTATATATATATATATATATAGACTTCGCTAATTAATTCCTTTGCTTTTTTTTTTCTTCTTTTTTTCACCTTTTTACGTGAACCAAGCGTAAACAAACTCAACATATCATAAACAAACGATGGACAGGTTTTTTTTATATTTGTATTTTTTCATTAACTTTTTTGTGTGAACTTTATCTGGAATAAAACAAAATCCTTAATTAAGAGAGTGTTTGATTTTGCGTTTCTATAACCACGTTGTCTCAAAATTCTTGTCTAATTCTACTATTTATGTGGAAGCAAGTTGAGCAGCTTCAAGGATGAAGCATGTCCAATGTGATGGACACCCATCCAAACAAACATTAACTCACATATCCTATGTTTGGTTAATTTTGTGCTGAAATGCGCAAAGGAAAGTGCGTTTAAAATATTTATAATTTATTTGTCTATTAATTATATTATTATATACATGAGGCTTGGCAGACAAAATTAAATTTTGTAATGTGACTGGACTCTATGTATGACCCAAAACAAAATAAACTCTGGGAAGTATATATCTCATCTAGCTAGGTACACCTTTATTTCGTACTATTCTATTAGGCGAAATTTCCTGTAAATAAACCCCCTGATTTTATGGGCAAGGACAATTTACAAGTATGTGTACAGCACAATCTATGTTCAATATAATTTTTTTTTCTGGCACAACTTTCTGTGCACTTTATGGCAAAAATTAGTGTAACTACTGTCTCCAATAGTATTAGTAAGTCAAACAAAAGTCATACATCGACAACCTAAAAAAATATTTGATCGTTTGACAAATGTTAACAACTAGTGACTTTATAACATTAGTTAAAGAAATGAAAATAATTTTTGATAAAATTATTCATTATATAAAACATTAAAATTATTTAATATTTATTGTTTAAAATAAATAATTTATATTTTTTTCTTAATATACTCTATACACATTTTTATATTATTTTCTAAATATATAAAAAATATAAAAGTTAAAATATAGGTAAATATGATAATATATGAAAAGGATGCGAATCATGTTAGCTAGAGATGAAATAATAAAAAAATTATAAGAAAATGATCGATATCAAAATAGAGTAATGTTTAACTTATAACAGTTAAAGGATAAATTGATCTAAAGCAAAGTGAAAATTAAATATGAATTTTCCCCTTTATTTATTATACGTACAGGGTCTATCTAGAGTAAGACAATTAAAGTTTAAACTTTAAATCTATTAATAAATTATTATTATTTTTTAAAAGTCGAAAGACATAAAAAAACCCAATAAATAACTCTCTTATTTGAAGTATAAAATTATTAAATTTTATTTTAGGTTTCACTTATTATTTTTCAATCTTGATCATATTATTCTAATTTTATTTATGATTTTATTATTTATTATTTAACTGTACTAGTTAAAAAATTAATAATCAAAATTTTTATTAAAAATTACTATACAGATCAATCAATGGCGTTAGATATCATAATGTTAATATTTTTTTCTTTCAATTCTTTGATAATGGTAAGAAAAATGTTTTCTTTTAGTCATGACTAGTGGGATTCATTTATTATTGGCAATCACGATAGAGAAAAAAAGTTTGAGTTGATGACAGTTATAGAAAATAAAATTAAGTTGATGAGATTAGGCAAAGATCTTCAGCATTTGATGAGGCAAAGATCTTTATATATAGACCTGACCTCTGAAAGTTTTGCACAGAGCAACTTTTGCTGAGTCCAAAACTACTGAAACATATGCATACCTTTGAGTATCATCACTTTCCTCACAATCTTTGATTTTTTCAAACCCCAAATTAACCATCTCACCATCAAATGGCAGCTTTTTCATCCCAATACTACCATCCCTTTCTGGTTGACTCCGCATGCTTCTCAATTACTCCTCCCATTATAAACACTTCTAGTACCTTTCTTCCTTCTCCTCATTATCTTCACAATAATAATGTTCAGGAAACGTCTTATAGTGTCACTAATAATAAGGAAACAAGCTGTGTTGATCAAAGCTCCAAGGTTACCATCAGTGACACTGAGCTTTTTGTGGTAAAAAACCATAGTCCTGAGACTTCCATGGTAGTGGACAAGCTTGAAAAAGGTGAACAGGTCACTCAGAAGGTGGTGACCCCCATGGAGAAGAAGAGAAGAGCAAGAAATGGGTCTCCCTTGAGTAACCCTTTATCAAATGTAAACTTTTTAAACCAGTCCTTTTTTTTTTTCGTTCTTTCATACACTACAATGTTAAACACAATACTACCTCTCTTATTTATTATAAGAAATAAGTTATAGTATATTTTAAAATATCAATCGAGAGAGAGTAGTGATTAGTAATTTAGAAATATCAGCAACACATTCTTTTTAAACTATTTTCCTTAGTTAGCTTAACGAAATGTGATTCTATTATTTTTATAAACTTTAGCTAATAATATAAAGTGTATATTAGAAGGAGTGTTACGTTGGTATATTGTTAGAACTCATTTTTATTAATAATGTAATAAGTTGGTGCCTAATTACTTTATAAATTATTACAGGAGTCAACAGAAGGGGGAAACAAGAAACAAAAGAAGCCAAAAGAAGTGAATATGGACAAGAAAAAAAGTGCTGAAGATCCTCCAACTGGGTATATCCACGTTAGAGCAAGAAGGGGTCAAGCAACCGATAGCCACAGCCTCGCTGAAAGGGTACAATAACAACAACTAGAAATTATCTCTCATCTGTGAATTGAATATATGTGTGTATGAATGTTAGTTGACTAGTTGGATATATACCAGAAGTCCTCTAATGCCACAAAAAAATCATGTCTCATTGTGAATGTTGCAAATAAATAAAAAAAAATGGATTGTTTCAGGTGAGAAGAGAGAAAATAAGTGAAAGGATGAAGACGTTGCAGCGACTTGTGCCAGGCTGTGATAAGGTGAAGTTTCACTTCTTTAATCTTTTATGTTTGAATTATATTTATATTTATATATATCTTCCTTGAGACAGTTACTTGTTTCTATCACCCCTTCTTGACAGCTACATTTGATTTGCTTCATAAATATTTTTAGGTAACCGGAAAGGCCCTTGTGTTGGACGAAATAATCAATTATGTTCAGTCCTTACAGAATCAAGTGGAGGTATAGCTAGTGGCACCACAATATGTAGTTTTTTTTTTTTTTTTTTTTTTTAAAGTTATTCCACATTGTTCATTACCTACATTGCCGAAACCAACGATTCTCTGCAGTTCTTGTCAATGAAACTTGCATCCGTGAATCCCATGTTCTTTGACTTGGCCATGGACTTAGACACCCTCATGGTTAGACCCGATCAGGTGAGAAAATAGAACACAAATTTTTTCATGTGCTACTGATACATAGACATATGTATAGTTTTCTCAAATAAGCCTAATGATGAAACTTTGTCCCACTGAATCTCAGAAATTGAATAATATAGCATCACCATCACCACTACCATGTGTAGCACAATTCAGACCCAATCAGGCCATTGCTTTTGCTGACACAATTACCACCCCGACCACCACTACCAATAGCTTCCCCACAGCTAATAATGATGGCTATCTTTTGGATTATTCATCCTCACTTTTTCTTCAAGGCCAGAGACCAAATCTCTTTGAGGTATGTTAAATTAATGAAACCACTTCTTTATGGTTTAAAATTTGATTTTATTTTAAAAAAATGACTTGTGTTTAAGGGTAATATTCTAAAATCAAATATTCAATTTTTCTGTCAAATTAAAAAAAAAAAAAGAAGCAAATCTACAACAAATAATCTTAATTTACTTAAATGTAAACTAAAATTATTTTTTAATGTGAATATAGACAAGTTTTTAAAATTTGATTGGTCATAGATTCAATTCTTATTTATCAAAATATCTAAAAGTTTTACAAATTTTAAAGTAAATTATATTTATTGTAGAATCGATTCCGAAAATGTAAAATATTTGTATTGGAAGTTTTATAAATGTCAAATTTCAATTCAAGATAGACATAAGGTGCTTTTCAGCTAACAACTTAAATTTTTAGTAGGATGGAAAGACAATGAGGGAAGGAGAACCAAAACGGAAATTTAAATTGGAGTGAAAATAAATAGAAAGAAATTATTTTATTTTATTTTTAAAAATCAAGTTTCTTTTTCTTCAATCAAATAAAATAAATATATTATTATTTGTGTTTATTTTTTTCTTATCCAAACGTACTAGTATTGGACAATTAAAAGATTATGAAAAATGGCCAAAGAATAAATAATAAAGAGAGAGAGAGATAGAATGGCTTTTCTCTCTTCTTGTTTTCCTACATTCTGACAAAAACATAATTTTCAGTATAACGGTGATCAGTTTTGGGACGTAGAAGACCAACGTCAAAAGTTTCTTCATCCATATGGATTCGGCAATAATTCGGGTTCTTTCAATTGATTAATATCAAATTCAAGTAGGTGCCTTTCAAAACTATTGTTTTTAGTTAGGTTGGGAAATTTCAAACAAGTACCAGTATCTCTATCTCAGTTGTAAAAAAAATCTTATATGCATGAGCACCAAATACCAAAGCTACGGTTGGTATCACAGTTCATCATTTTGAGGGAAATTCGTGGTTTGGTTTGGTTCCTTGTCCCCCAAATTGAAGAGACCTTTGAACACGACGAATAAAGTGCAGCAAAATTGATGGATGAAGAACACAACACAAAGGACACAAAATGCCGACCAAATAAGACCATATCTTTTGCTAGATCCGTTGTTCTGTTCCTGTCCAAGTCCAACATATAGATGATGCACAAATTCCAAGAGACTCTGTGTCCATCCTATAGACTTGAAAATTATGTCACGCAATTATTAATTAAATTATAAAATTATATATTAAAGAAAAATGATTCTTGTGGTGGCAGTTATTCTGTTGATACAGTTAATTTCACCGTTATTGAGAAATGAAAGGCTGATGCTACTCATCAGCTATTGACAAGACAAGCCAAGCATTTTTGGGTGTAGTTCACTTCATCTATATTTGCAGAATCTTTTGAGTTTTGGCATTATTATGGTCTTTTCAAATCTAGTCATTTGGGACGTTTGATTTTCCGACAATAGATAGATCCTAGGTACTACTACCTATGGTCTAGTCACAAAGCCACGCTAAAATGAAGTTTAAAAAAAACATAAATATATTAACTAATTAAATCTTACAATTGGTAATTTGTGATCACATGGGAGTTTTCTCCTTTGTTGAAGCAACTTATGGATAAACAAGAATATATAATTGTTTACTTTTGTCTTACTTTGATTAGAAAGCGTTTCACACATCAACGATATTTTTTTTAGTTCTCTTATTAAAGGGGATTAATGTAAAACACTACTCTGATAATTATTAATTACTTCACTTTGGCTGACAATAATTGACTTCACTATTAATTTTTTCTCACGATAATAATTACATGGCTTGAGTTATGTCCAAAGTTTCTTATAATGTAACCTTGTTTTTTAGCTCAAAATGATTGTTATTAATTTTGTTGGAACTTACTATTTATAAGAATTCTACAATTGAAATGGAAGAAAAATAAATAGAGAAAAACAATTCATTTAAGAAGTTTCTTAAATAAATGTTACTTTATTTTGGGACAGGTGAAGGCAAATTCTTGTGGTGTCTTTATCAGTAAAGATGTCACTGTTTGTTAAGAAGAAAAAAAAATCCAAAGTTGTGGTGATGTCCCTATAAGCAAACACATCCCTACTTGAATTTTACTGCTCAATCAGTTGATTGTCACATATTTTGTTTTTGATATTGTAAAACTTAATGGTCCTTCTTTAGATTTTTCGAACTAAAATCTTACGTGAAAAAAGTTTTCAATCTAATTTACATATTTACAATGTATTTTGTCCAATTTCATCTAAATTATCTGTTATTATAATATCGTGAGTGGTCTTTATATGATAATGAATCATTTTTAATTTGATTCTTATACCACAAAGGATTCAATTTAATATGATTATGTGCATGTCGGTTAAATTATTTTTTGTTTTTTATTGGTAAATGTTAGTTTATGTTAATAGAAGGGATTGAACTCACATCTCCTTTATCATCCAACCCACCTTATATTATCTAAATTATTTTTTGGTATATTAATCAATTTGTAAATGAATACCACATGTTATTGAACCAATTCGAATATTTTTTGTTTTCGTTTCTATCACTTTAACCACTTAATTTAATTTAAGATTCTTTTACAAACATCACCACACTTTTTAGATTTAATATATATATATATATATATATATATATATATTTATAGATAGATATAGATAGATATAGATAGATAAGTTGTCATTGCTACTTTGTCAAGAGAATGGTTAATCATACCATTCAATTATACCATTTCATAGGGTATCAATATGATATATGGCATGATAGTTCAGTTAGTTGAATATAGTGTATAAATTTGTTATAAATTGTCTTACAATTATTTTGATTTTTATGGATAAAAAATTATTTTTCTTAAACATTTGATCAAAAGTTTGATATTGAATTTTTTCATATGCAAAAATATTTATTGAGAAAAGGTAACTTTTTAATCAAATATTAACATCTCAAGATATACTAATCTTTAAATTTTGGTCGACAAATCTAAATTAAAAAAACTGCATACAATATTTAAGAAACCGAACCTATTTTGTTTAATCAGCCAAATAAACTTTTGTAATAAAAGGCACCAATGGTAGCAAAACATAAGGATACAAACTTAAAATCCCAACCATGGCATGTAGCTATCTAGTGCAAAAGCCTAATTAAAAAGCAATACTTTGCAGTTTTTAAATACAGAGTTGCCTATCTCCCCCAACCTAATTGTTACTCAATATCTAAACACATTGCTTATAACAAATTATTAAAATAATTTTACGTAGTTAAGATAACAGGTCAACACAATATTCATGAAATATTTGCTAGTTTTCAATGTATATATATATATATATTATATACACAATTTAAAACTAACAATAGTTAAAACACCTATATATATTTTTTATATCACAAACAAAACTATTCTATTAATTGCATTATTTTTTCCTGACTACTATTAATTATAATTTACTTATATTTATGCAGTATACCTACGTACTAATTATTATATAATAATGCAATGGACAGTGATCCTATCTTCTTCCCGACATCCTTTATAACACTTTTTACTTTCGAAAATGGTAAAGCATGAGGGATATGAGACAATAATAGTTGCCCCTAATTGTGTCTTTCCTTACAAAAGTGCTTGGCAAACGCTAGCGGTGGGCCAGGCAACAACTTACACAACGAAATAGAAGACATTTATGCATGGTCATTGGTCAAGACGTTTCCTCGTATAAATAAATACAAAGTGAAACCCTAAAAGTTAGGGTTGGATTTCATTTCTCAAGCAACGTGAATATTTATAGTATAAAGGGATGAAATAATTATTTCATCCCCAATAGCGACTAAAAGATTTTTTTTTCCTTTGAGTTATCATGAGTATGACCGACTTAAGGATAAAACAATTAAATTTAAATTTTTTCAAAAAAATATATTTATAATTATTTTCTGTTAAACAAAAGATGTTATATTTTGACAAAAAGACATATGTTGATAAAAAGAAAGTTAAATATAATTCATTTGAAATATTTTTTTAAGAAATTACTTTAAAATTTCACTCACCGTTGCACTAATCATACTTTGAACTTTGTCCGCGTGGATATGTATAGACATTCCATGTGGATTTTGTGTTTTGTATTTGTCCACCCACATGTTGCTTTCTCCTCACCGATCATATGCATCATTCCATCTATACCATTTTTTTGGATTTGAACTTTCATTAAATGAGCAACAATATTTCTTTTTGGTGCTATGAGCAACAATATTAATACATATAAGCTAACATTTCTTGAGTAAATTTGTTAATTAGTTTATGGTGTAAAAATTAAGAGGGAAAAGAAAAGGAACCTCTCTTCAAAAGGAATCTTTTTATCAATTTGTGATGTGACAGAAACAAATGTAGTTTTGCTGTCAAACAAACCCTAGAAATGTCTCCCGACCCGATCAAACCAATATCACAACGGATGGAGTTAATAAAAAATTGATACATCTATTAATTGTGTGCGCGTACATCCTATGACAAGTCAGCATCCAAACCCTACCTGACTTTTTTGCAACTATACATAATAAAGCAACATTTTCACGCGTGTCAAACTTTACCCCTCACATGGTAAAACCAGTTAAAGGCTGGTGAAACAGTACTATTTCTGATTTTGTGTTTAGAAGAAAGTCATAAAAGGTTCCCAATTTCACTTCATCCTCACATACATGAGGCTTTCGATATCGATCTACAAGACTATAACCTTGCACCATATATATAACCTACCAATTGTATGTGACTTTCCTCCAAGTTGAAGGTGGTCACGTACATATTCCTAGAGTCTTCCCTTCCATTTCATATGACACCCTTTTATGAGACGTCACATCTTAAAGGCTGAATCATCATTACTACTTTATAAGTTTATGCCTTAATCATCCTTGCATGTTATTGTTTGGTACTTGGTAGCTCCTAGCTCTTTCTTTGGTGGGAAAAAGATGCAGGCTTGATATATACTATAGCTTCAGTGATTTCCAAAGTCATGTTTAGTCAATGTGTGCTTCTTTGACTTGGAAATATAGAATCTACATGTATGCCTTAAAACACACTAGCATCTATGGCAGTGGGTTGGGGGTTATATATAGCTAATTAAATAATTGAAAAATAGGTTAATTCGGTATTTAGGGTCGTAGGGACTAGGAAACAATAATATTTACCATTGAAAGCAAGCATATACTCCATCCGGATTGAAATATAAGAAAAAAACTGAATCATACCCATAAAAAAAATCAATCACTCTATTTCAGAATATATGATGTTTAAAGTTTTTGTATAAATATTAAGAAATACAATTGATTTATTAAATTTTAAACAAAAATTAGATATTTCATTTTACGTCTTAAGGATCTAATTGGCGGAATACTTGGTTTGTCGGGTATTCTTTGCTTCCAACTACGTCTATTAATTTGCTCAAGATGGAAGTAGGTGTGACAATGATGCAACAACTTTCCTCAGTATCAGAAAGTAGCTGTAATTATTATTGGGTTGTTAATATTTCATTTTAATTAGGGCATGTGTGTTCGAGGTTTTTCTTCTTCTTTAAATAGTATTTTTCATTATTGCTATTTTCTGGAATTTAGTTCTTTTTTTTTACAAATTTGATCATTTGCTATTTGAATGGTGCAATTTTAATTGGATTATTTGTAAACTTGATATTTAATACTTAATTACATAAATATTACAGTAATAGAGTAATTATTTTTTTATCTTAACCCTCCAATTCATCGAGAAAAAAAATTCTAAACTAATTTGGAGTTCGATTAAGAGATAAGTGAAACCTAGTTAAGAATTATTTTTACCAAAAAATGAATTCAAGTACTACTTAAGTGATTCAACCTAATAGAATTATTTATGTTAAAGATTAATTGATTTAAATAATTTGCACAGAGTTATAGATGTAAACATTGTTGTTGTCATTTAAAAAAGATTCCAAGAAATATTTGATGTTAAATTATTGAATAGACCAAAATTATATAATTGAAATAATGGAAAATCAAATTCACAAAAGAAATGAGAAAATCAAATTCGGAAAAAGAATGACCATAATAGAGAAAATACAATTATTTTGTTTTTCAGAAACTCTTTAAATAGAAGACTATTTGGGGGGTACTTAGGGGGTTCGTTATGAATTATGATACGAAAATAACGTGACAGATTGCAAGAAACATGGCTAAAAAAAGAAGAAAAGAAACTCTGGGATGTGTCTCCGGCTGCTTGAACTATATGATTGTGCTAAAAAAACATGGTCGGCACAGTTGCAGTTTGATTCTGACAAATTTTGTAAATATATCTGTATCTAGAGGGGAAAAGAACAAATGAGTACGTACTTGCTTGTAATAACATTTGCATTATTTTTGGTGCAGTTTATTGTTTGGTTGTTTTCACATGAGCTTTTATTACACTTCTTTCTATAGTGCGTGTTTTCACACCAAACTACATATTGTTTTTATTTGCAGTTCTCAAATGAATTTTTACTTAAGAAATCGTGAACATTCTTAATTCCTATTCCTCTTCATAAAATGAGTCCCAAAATTCTACGCATAGGAAGGAACCCATGCCTTGTGTGATATGGAGCCCGCTTAATTAGGTATGACCCTTTACCATATAATTGCCCTGTCCCTTTTGTCTTTGACGAAGAAGAAATATTGAAATAGAAATTGCCGTTGATTTGTAACACTTGAGACATGGGCTATACGTCCCAACAGTGCACTTGCCACAGTCCCAAAATCTATCACTTGCTTTTCTCCTCTTCAGTTCCTTGATCCTCTTGAACTCCTCTTGTCCTTGTTATGCCTTTCTTAGTTTCTTTTCATATATATGCTACCTATGAAAAATCTTATTTTACATATGAAATATTAAATAGCCACCTGCTATGTCTTCGGGTTAGGCTCGATTCCTCTAAAGTGAGAAATAATATTTTAAAGAATAAAGTCATTTATAATCATTAATAAATAATAATAATAATAATTAAAATTATGATAATAATCTAGTACATACATAAACCCCGAAGTCGGTTATAATATTAATGGTTGATTTATTAGTATACTGTATTCTCTAAGCATTTCCCTCAATTTAAAGGTGTCAAGTTTACCAATAACACCCCCTAAAAAGGAGAAAAATACTATATTTCAAAACATATTATCAAAAGAAATATCATATTTCAAATACTATATGAGAAGAACGACGACAGCAATATCTTAATTTGCAACGACAAAAATTGAGCATAAAAATAATTATAAGGTATATAGCTTGAATAAAATAATTATTTTATTGCTTGATGCATGGGCATTTTCTTTTTAATGCTTCCATAATTCTTTTCCTTTTTGTCATGACACAAAAGAGTAGAATGCAAACAAAAGCTAAAATGCCCAGCACCCGCGAAGTATTTCTCAGTTGCGTTGTCACTGGGCCAGCCCATGTTTCATAAATTTTGTTGGGGTGTAAGGCCTATTAATCAGGTTGGGCTGTGGAAAGTAGGCTCATTGAATCGAATTAACCTTGTAAATTGAATCCTTTCTACCATTATATAAATTGACAACAAATTGTCATTTTTAAGTAAAGTTAAAACTCAAATAGCTTATAAAAGACAGAGTTAAAACTAAAGAACATTATGCATTAACAAGGTATAGTTTCTTTTTTTCCCAAACTACAAGAATTTTCCACTTGAAACAATCATATCCAAGCGGGGGTGTTTTATGAATAACAAAATTCTCCCTTCAAGTGTTTAACATAATTGTGTAATCATGACTCAAATCCGATACCTTTGGTTAGACTGAAATAATCCCATACCAGTTGATTCATGTGCTTGGTGTTTTGATTAACTTTGACTGCTAAGGATTTATTTAAACAATTAAAATTTTAAAATAATTGAATAATTAAAACAATGTTATTATATACAAATTATTGTAGAATTTTACTTTATTATCGTGACAAAATATATGGTGCAAAATCTAACAGGCGAAATTTGAAGATTAGCTAATCAAATAACTAAAATGATTCGTGCCAAGAACTAGTCTATAAAACGAAAAAAATTGTTAAATTATAGTATATGATTAGAAAGATTAATAATAAGAATAAATTATTTAGAATGATATAGAAAACTCGGGAAGTTATTCTTTAGCAAGATTGAGAACTTAAAGGGCCGGGGATCAGTAGTATAGTTCATGGATATGCCTTTGAGCTAGAAAGAACAATAATTGTTGTGGGGAGAAAGTAGTGTAGAGGACTAAAAGCAGAAGGAACCGCTCTATATTATTTGCCTACAACCGAAACAAAATTGACTTCAATTTTCTTTTCCATTTTATCGTAATTAAAAATGTTAGAAAGTTGAATGCACGTGAAGACATAAATATACTCTCTTAACTTGACGGGGAAGCTAGATTGGAATAATGCATATATTGGTAAGTAGGGCTATATGCTTGCAATGGTACAGCTGAAAATTTACTTGCGTGACCACAATTTTGAAGTCAACTCGATTAAATTGATTCTCTATTTCTTTTTTGTTTTATGTAAGGAGTTTCTTTTACCTCATAATAAAGGAATAAAGGAGTGAAGTCAACTATGAAATTGAGACGATCATGAAGAACTCAAAATCTTGTGTTTTGTTTTTTTCTACCCGAATTGTAAAGCTATAACCCAATTTGATCACTTGACTGATTACTTCCCAGTTGTTTGGTAATCCACCAATCCTTTTGTCTCTAATATGGATATATATGGATTTCTAGAACATTGTAGCATAGTTTTAAAAAAATAGAATACTAAGAGCTCATAAAGCTAAAGGAAAATAAAGCTCAAGATCCCAGTCACCGTTTGACTGTGAACTTATTTAAGGATATTAACATTGTCTTGCAAATGACAGGGTATGAATTAAAGTGAACAAATATGACACACACTTTATCATCATTTCACAATTAAACTGAAATTTATAGTTATCTATAAATAAAAAGTTTGTTGGAGCTTGTTCCTTTATAATTTTGGTAGATTCCATTTAATTATATTACACATAAAAAATGAAGCCTTTCTACTTGCTGGAAAAAAAATGTCAAAGGTGAATATTTGTTTTATTACGATGAAGTAGAAGCATTAGAGTTTTTTTTTCCTATCGATTAATGACAGTTGTTAATTATTAGTTATTTTTTAGTGGAAGAAATCGAACTAAGGATTTTTCCTTCTTTGGTCATACTTTTATCACCAAGTCAATTTTATAATTCAAGTGAGAACTTAGGAATGAAATGGGAATGTCAGAACCACAGAATATCAATGTAAGTTGGTTTCTCAACATCCAAATTGTGGTAGTACCTGCAGACGATTCTTCCATTTCCACCCCTGCCAAGATATGTATGAGCAGCTTGGTTCCTCCTAGCGAGTTTTTGACTTTTTGGAACATATTCTTCTATCTCTATCTCTGGCTTTCGCCATAGTTTATTGGATAAAAGTTTGGTGTGCAAGGAAAAGTCATGGATGAGACTAATGTAGCATTATGCCACCGAATTAATGTACATAGATATGTTTGTGTCACATCATGACTACCATTTGAAGTGTGAAGTGTCGGGTATAAATAGGGGGTTTGCCATTGGGTGTTAACATAACAAATAGATAAATCAGAAGTCATCAAATTGAGAGAAAGGGTCTTGCATGTAGACAAGAGTCATGTCTGGTAGCCAAGGATGACTTGCCTAGCTATTCCATTCTATGGGACTTTATTTAATTAATTTGTCTCATATGAAGACTCTTGTTTGGTTAATTGGCAAGCTTCCTCGGCTATTTGAATGCCTCTTGTCTTACTTGTTAGACCTTCTTCACTCTTACAATACGCATGTCAAATTGTTTATCATTTAAGGAAAATTTAAACCACTGCTAGCTGCTGAATGTACTGTGTTTGCTATCACATACATATATACACTCTGTATGATAAGTGGCAATTCCAGGTAGTTCCTTGAGTTTTGAGTGATATTCTTTGAGTAAATCATTCTTAACATTTTGCTTTTAGGATCCAGAAAAAAGTCATTTATTTATACATAGACAATCATGTAGGTATTCTTTATTTATCTGTATCTTTCTTTTTGTATATAAATAATATTATATTTTACATTTCTCTTTCTTTATCCCTTTCTCTCTAAGTGATAAATAGAATGAAATGTCCATACATCATTTTTCTTATCTATATTACTAATCAAAATCCATCATTTCTTTTTTAGAAGTTTCTGTATCTATAGTTTTTTATAGTATTGATTGAAATTCATGAAGGTCTCACCATATCGAAAATAGACTACCAAATAGAAATCTAACTCCACATTTTTTTGAGGCAATCCCCACATATTGTAAGTTGTATGGTTTTTGTTTTTGTTTTTTTTTCCTCTAAACCTATTTTTGAGGTGTTTGAGCTTCTTAAATGGAGACGATTTGTGTCAATTGCAAAGTAACATAAAAATGTATAAAATTTAATAAGTGACATTTGGTATACAAAAAATATAAACTATCTTTTTTTATTAATCAATGTTAATTCTTTAATTTTTATTAGTGAAAAAATTTAAATCCACGAACTCTCTTCCCTTCTGTTCTCCTTTCACCTCCAAGCTAATGAAATGATGTGTGGAGAAAAATAAGAGACAATAGTATAATGGCTTGGTGACATTATATATTCGAATGGCATTATGTCCTGGTCATCTTGAGGGAAATTTAATATCACCACCAGCTGCAAAACAAATTTTATCTGCCATTAAAAGTTGATATAATTAACTTTTATTTATTTATTTATGGAAACAAGGCTGTATTATAACTTATTATTTAAACATCACAATGATGGTACTGGTAGTCTGGTATTTTTTTTCTTATCTATTTTTCTGGCATTAAGTTCATCTTCAAACACAGGCTTGTTCATTGGATGACATGAAGTGGAACCATTTAGTCTTTATGTACGAGAATGAACGTTAAATTTATTACTCGTATCAGTATGAATTCATCCACGGAATTCTTACCCATTACTATTCCATTCCCACTGCAAATTAAGGCCATACTGATGATAATTGGTTATATATGTACTGCTATAGCAGGTAGCCTTTATTATAATCAAGCAATATTTCACACAAGATGGATGACCGGATAGCGTTTAGAATTTGGAATGGAATGGTCAAGTGAATTGAATTGCACTCCTCAACTTGAACTGTACTTCTGATCCTTGTCTCCAAGGTGGTTACAATAGTTGTAATCTAGTGATTAGAAAACTTGTTTCATTTGATGGCTTGAACCACTGATCTGAACAACAGCAAGAACGTATCATGACAATAGTGATTTCAACAGTGACGCCAGCATACACAATCAAACATGCGGTCCGTACGTACCTCTTCTTGCTAAAAGGTGTACATAAATCAATAATTCACGGTGAAGATTGATAGTGGTAATTTGATACATGACTCATACTACTACTAAGTAACTCACAATCACTACCACATAATTTCCATCTATTTATAAGACGTTTGCTCTCCATGGATGCAGTGCAATCATCAAACACAATCTTCATTTCCTTACCTCTATTAATCAGTTAATCTCCTAGCAAGAGCAACAGTCAAAATACTTTGGTCCCATCAGCAGGAGTCCCACACATCTTCGCAGAAGTGTCATACCGTATGTTTTGTCTAGGCTAGGCTTTTTATTCTTAAATATAATCAAGTACAAGACATGTTATTCTTTTAGCAAATATTCATTCTCTCAGTGGAGCTTCCTTCTTTCATTCATCTTTTATCAAATTGATCCACCTTGTTAAAATAATTAATTTCAAATATGTTAATCCAAAGATAGATATAGCAGAAAACACAGTAGAAATGCAATCAAATTTCAAGGAGCATCAACCAATAGTAGTAAGATACTCACTCATGCTCCACTAAGCACAACTAAATTTGCCACTTTTAGATGGTGCCTCCATCACTAGATAATACAAGACAAATAATTCTGTTGCAGCATGTAATGCTTTATATTGTTTCTGCCAAACAGCAATACTGACCACCATCAGTCACACTCCTGCTATGTAAAAAAGTAATAGCAAGTGTGTTCTCATAACCATAGCACATCCACCCAAAAAAAGAGAAGCTTTAGAGGCAACAACAAAAAACACTAACTAAACACTAGCTCAGCCAATTCTAACAATCCTGATTAAAATATGAAACATTGTTGAACAGTCAGACACTAAATTCCAAACACGAACAGAATTTACATCATAGCGCAAACTTGAATCCATCCTGCTGCTAGGTGTTGAACGTGGCTAGAGAAACAGATGTTTCCAATAGAATTAATTGCAAGCAACAATGAAATTCAGAACAAATCAACATCATAAAATACCATGATAATCAGATAAAACCAAACCCATTGGCGATCATATCAACAAAATGCTAAAAATTGTAATAATTAATTTACCTCAATAATAGCACATTGGCACCCAAATGAAATGCCAAATTTTGGGGGAAAATATTAATTCTCTGGGCATTGTAACTCATCAAAAAACACTACATTCTAGTACGCACATAACTAAGACATTTCCATAGACAACATTTACAAAAGCTGTGTAATGTAGACTAAATCAATTAACAATTGTTACTTTATGACCATATCACTAAATGTAAAACAGCAACACAACACATGTATTGAGGCATACAAAATGCTGCTTGTTTTAGCCTACACGACTTTTGTAAACAAGGCTACACAAGAATTTTGCAAGAAGACCAGAAAAAATTATAGTTGTCATTCCAATAGACAGAATGAGGAAATTAAACAGCATATCCCTTTTCTTTCGAGGAAAAAACTTTCCAAACAAGTTATACCATACCATGTCTATTTTTCCTTGGCATCGCCCTTCCAAGTCATCAGAGAAATACAACAACTAGAATTGCTTCAGGAAAAATAAACAATTCAATGAATAGCTCCAACAAAATTCGCAGAGTTATATATACTTGCACTGGATTTCAAGAAGGATGTTTGTTTCTCAAATAATAACATGTGAGGTCCTAACGTTTCCAACCCTAAACAAAAAGAGTCATGGAAGAACATACTAAAACTCAGTTCAGTTCAGCTCAGACACGCATCTGAATAATTCGCTAAAGCTGAGAATCTACATCCGGCCTCTGGCAGCATCACCAAAAACAAGCTCAGCTCAGGAGAAGCCCTTTCCAAGCTTCTGAATGGCATTGTACATTTTTCTCCTTGACCCAACAGCACTAATCCCCATATCCTTGAGATCCTCTAGAGTCAACATGGGCAAAACCTCATCATCCACCTCATGCACTTCAAACACAGGCGCATAGCGACCTAACCCCAATCCATTAAGCCAAACCCTAACCCCATCTTCCACACCCCTAACCCTCCCACCACCATTCTCATTGTTCCTATCCCCACACTTCCAATCCCTAACATCAGTATCAGACGGTGCAGATAGCTCAACCCCATCATGCTGCTGCTCCCTTTCCCTACCCTTAAAAACCCTCCTATGCCCATCAACCCCAAAATTCTCCATACTATGAATAGGGCTTTGCTCCTTCAAAGGGCTCTCCGAATTCTCTACCTCAAATTCCCGATACCCATCATCGTCATCCCCATCTTCGTCCCCTTTATTATACTTCTCTCCCTCTCCCTCTCCCTCGCCACCGCCGTCGTCGATTCGCGAAACCCAATTCGATCTGACCCTCTTGGTGGCGACGGAGCCTCTCTTCTTGGAATCCTTGACCTTCCAGCTGCCAATTGCGACGGTGTCGATGTTCCCCGGTTCTCGGTCGTTGGAAGGTTCTAGGGTTTCGTTAAACTCGCTCAGGTTCGTCAAAGGACGAGTCTTGGAGGGCTTACCTGGGTCCTTGTCCTTGCTGCGGTGGTGGTGGTTGTGGTGGTGACTGTCGAAGGCGAGTTTCCACGGCTTCGCGTTGCGGCGGGCGTGGGAATCGTAGGGCTGGTCGCCGCCGATGTCGCCCAACCGGACGCTCGGCCGGCGCTGCCGCTTCGATCCGATGGAAGGCTCCGAGGAGTGAAGAATTAGGGTTCCAGCGCCACCGTTTATTTGGCCCTCCGGCGGCTGAATCTCTGCCATTGCGGGTAATTAAGTCTCTGCAAAATGCAGAATTAGGGATAGGGTTTCGAATTGGGAAATTAGGGATAGAGGAAATAGAAGAATGTAGAGTGAGTGAGTGAAGAAGAGTAAGGTGTGTGTGATTGTGCGTGTTAAGCGCGCGCCTTGAAGGTTTAGTGTGTATAATGGTAACACTTTTTTCATGTGTAGTGTAACTCTTAACTAATAGATGCCGATGATGCCCACCACATTGTCGACAGAACCACCACGTTTTCGACCGAACCTGTTAGTGGTACGTGCATTTATTCTTTATTTAAATTAGGAAACAAATTGTGGGGAAAAAATTAAAAGAGGATCATCGATAAACATAGTAACATACTCATTTCAAAAAATGAGTTTCAATTAATTTAAGTGCCATGAATAGTTTTTCAAAAATTAAAGACATGTTTAGGGTTTGATTAACAAGGACATGTTTAGGGTGATTGTATGTTTTCAATTTTGTTAAAATAAAATGTGTTTTTGATAGAATAAAGTTTAATTTATTTTTAAAATACTTTTAATTCAAGTTTTTTTTTCATTGGATCTGAAATCATAAATTTGATTATTTGAACGTGCTTTGTTGAGTAAGGAATTCTGAGTTGTGTAACTCCATGTATGGTTTGAAGTTATTCATTAATCTCAAATTAGAAGTTGTTAAATTAAGAAAAAAATAGTTGATAAATAATGATGGATTTTCATGTTTACATGTATTTACTATTGAAGATAAATCGTTATATCTACGTTTAAGACTAATTTTATTGTTTTGTAGAGCACACAAGTCCTTCTAAAGTTTGTCTAATAATTTATCATTGAGCTCCAGAATAGAAATTAAATAAGAATGAACTCATGAAGAAAATAATTGCAAATTTAAAAAAAGAATAAATAAGGTATAATTTTACATTAATTACTTAAAATTTTCTATATCTTGTTACTTATTTTATTAACACAAATTCTACTATTGTTGTTGTTTTATAGTAGATTGAAAATTGGATTGTTCTTAAAATAGTTAAGAGATTATTAACAAATTATGAGTGATAAAATGAATTGAACTAATAAATCATTGACCCATATATAAATCAATGACACATAATAAAAATAGTTCATTTTATACCAGGTCATTGTGACCCATTTTTTCCTTTTATATGTATTTTACATGTAAAAAAAATTAAAAATACTAAGACAAATAGCCTTGGTAGGTTTTTAGTCTATAATTTTTTTGGCTCATTTGACCTGATAGGCCGAGTCAAATTGACTCTATTTTTTTTGTTGCAAATTAAAGAATTCAGAGAATAATGTTGTGAGAAATAAAAAACAATATTGATTAAAACCAGTGTTACTAAAGAATTTTTATTTTAAAACTGCATATTAAAACATGAGAGCTAAATTTTTGTGTCTACTAAACACCTTTTCATGTAGTTTTGGGATCAAACCAATGAACACCACTACATAAATACATAATGCTTAGTTGCTTACTAAGGATTGCCACCTAAGGTGCTTTTTTTTTTTTTTTTTTTCCCAAATCAACAAAATGATGAAAACAAACCTTAATATATTTCCCCCTCCTTGAAATTCTAAACCACCATGCTCAATCTTATATAAAAACCCAAATATAGTCACTCCCAAAAACAAGATTGGATTCATATACCATGCTTGTTTTTGTTTAGCCCATTATCATAGCATTACGAAATAAATTGGTAAATTTGTATTATGACAAGTTCATAAAATTTAAATTCATACACGTTGAGACTTTATCTCCTACTAATCACTTTAAAATTTTACATCAAAGTTAATATATAAATTAGTGAACCAAAACTATTATAAATAATATGAGACTTTGTATTTGTAATACCCATCAAAACTACAACAAATTCATCCATCTTACATTAAAGTACTGACAACGAAAAAATTGGCAATCCTTAGCTTCCTCTCTCGATCTATCAATGGCAAATACTGTAAAAGAAAAAAAAATCTACAATTACATATTACACACTGTCCCTCCGCCAGTTTTTCCTCCCTTTTCTTTTTTTCTTTCTCTTCCTTGACTTTCTCTTTGATTAGGCATGACATGTTTTAATTTTCTAGAAGGAAGCAATTGGAAGGAGGTTGGACATTGAGCAACTAGAGGGGGAGATGAAATGAGGAAAAATAGATCTAGGATTTTTTTTTTCTATTTTGCTGACCTTGCAAAAAAAAAAAGAAAAAGAAATGCCATGTGACACAATGTTAGTGTAGGTAGCCATGCTTAATCAACATTCTGTTAGTAAGTGGCTAATGAAAAAAAGCTTTATAAATCAAAGAAATAATTTTTATTATTAGGGTAAAAAAATATACACCCCCAAAATTAAGGATAAGAAACATAGTTTATTTATTTTTCAATCACCATCCCTAAATAAGCAAGTTATCTTAACAAAAAGAAAAAGGAAATTATTAATTAATTAGTGATGAAAAAGAAACATGAGACGGGGTGGTAAAAGGTGAAGAAGAAGAGTGAAACGCAACGCAACGCTCGCAGAGCAGTGTCAAACGAACGACGGTGTCGTTGCAACCTTGCAGGTATCTTCTTATTCTCCTTCACATTTCTCTCTCTTCTTTCCCTTCGATTCCATTCTAGCTGTAAGTTTTCTCTCTCATTCCACATTTTACTCTCTCTCTCTCTCTCTCCTCTCTCTCTCTCCCTCTCCCTCTCCCTCTCCCTCTCCCTCCGTACTAATTACCATTTTCAATTTCTGAAGCTTTCTAGGTAAGGCAATGTCCCTAACCTTTTACTACAACTTTCCACTTTTTTCAATGCCACTTTTTTTGTATTCTCAAATTTACTATGGGATTCGTTGTACACTGCAATTCCGTCATTCTCACTTAATTTAGCCGCACCCCCCTTTTGATTTTCTTTTCGTCTTTGCATTGCATGTTTGCTTTTAGCTTCTGAGTAGAAGTTCTTGAATTGGGAGATTGAAAAAAAAAAGCTTTTTGTTTTAATTTTTTGTCATGTGTTCGTGGATTGAGTGTTGTGAACAGTACTGGTCAAATGGGAGAAGGTTTTAGAGATTGACTTCAGGTTTTAGCACAATGATGTGATCACAAGTGTGTTCGGTCACATTTGTGTGAAAAGGAAACAAAAGAAAGGTCACATAGTGTGCTTTTCTTATTTACCTTTGGGGAAAGTGTAGAGTGGTGAATGCCATTCATTTGTTTCTGTTTTTTAGTATTTAAATGTTAAACATGCTGTCTGTGACCTGAGCAATGAGTTATAAATTATATCTGTCGTTTTGGACCTTTGGTTCTTCCTTTAACTGGGAGTGTTGCAATTTTACTTAGCTGTAGTAATATGGAATTATGGATCGAATATTGTGTTAGGTGGTTTCTTCTGCTTTTAGACTTTATTGGTCGTTTCTTTGTCTCTCTCTCTCTCTCTCCCTCTCCCTTTTTGGAACTGTCCAAGGCTCTCTTGCTCTTGAATTGAAGTTTTTTTATTATTATTATAAAAACTTATTCTTTGCCATATTACTATCTCGGGATCGGCCAGTAGTTGATAGTCCAGATTTATGTAGTATTTGCTCTCTGTAACTATCCATAATTATGATAAATTAAAATAGTCAATTAGCTAAGGTTCAATTTTTTTCGTCACTGTCTGCTTCCTTTCAATACAGTATGATTCATGTTAAGGAAATATTATTGGGAGGGATTTGTCAGTGACATTGAAACATCTTTTGCTTGGTAAGTGTTGAGGGATTAATGTTTAATGATGTTCTTGCTCTCTATTAAATATTTATGTCATGATATTTATCCATAGACAGTTGGAGATCATATCATTTTGGTGGAAGATTAAAATAATAGTCATGTTTATTGTATTATTATAGCCCATGAAAATTTTATAGAACAACTGTAAAACTGACTGTTATATGGAGCGGAATGTTGGCCAACACATAGGTAACATGAGCATAAAATAGGGGTAGCAGAAATGAGAATGTTAAGGTGGATGTGTGGTTATACGAAGATGAATAAGATAAGAAATGAGGATATTCGATGAAAGGTAGCAGTGGTACCGATGTGTGAAAAGATGAAGGAGCATAGATTGAGGTGGTTTGGACACGTTATGAAACGGTCACTGAATGCTTCCGTAAGAACAAGAGTTTGTTACCAAGAGTTCGACATAAAGAGAGATAGAGGTCAACCGAAACTTACCTGGGAAAAGGTAGTTAAACAAGACCTAATGGAGTGAGATATAGATTGGCGAATGGCATGTCTTAGGAAGGAGTGGAGAAAAGTTATAAGCTTGGTGGAGAGTTAAACCCATTAGTATTTCTATATTTCAGTCGCTCCCTTATTTTTTAGTTCTTTTCCTCTTCATTTTTCCCCTCATCCTTTCACCCCTCTTTTATTTTAGCTTATTTTTTCATCTCTTTTGTTTTATTTCCATTTTTTCTTTCTCTCTCCCTTTCTCTTTCTTTGTCTTATTTACGATCTATTATTGGGTTCATCTACCACCGTCCCCAATTAACTTGGGTTAAAGGTTCTGTTAATGTTGATGTATAGCCCATGTAACATGCTTTTGAGATGCCTATGATATCAATTGTTAACTTGTATATTCTGTGAGAAATAGGGGACATATGATGAGAAATTAAGAACTATGTGCTTTGGATATGATTACTTAAGTTTGGTAGACAAGATCATCCATTAGCTTTATTACCCTTGCATCTTGATGTACGGATTGCCATTTTATAGCCTGTTTGTTTCTGGCATTTGCAGTGAGAAAATGGCAATTTTCCCATTGCTTGTGAAACAATTAGGTCTTTGCTTATTTGCTTTTGCCTTTCTTTTCCGATGTGCAACTTATAAGTTGCATCTGTTCTTGATTGTACTGTATATTATAGAGGAAATTTACTTCACTCCGGGTAGCTATACTGAGAGCAGTAATACCTGCTTGGTGGTTATAAGTCTTTCTTTCCTCACTCTGCAACTTGAGGTTATGTGTAAAGTTTTAAAAATGATATTGTAATGGATGTTATTGTAATTGTTATCAGTAACTTTCTCAATGGTAGTTTTTGTTTATACTATAATGTTTTTAAGTGCATAACACACAAATCTAGTGAGTTTTAAAGTCTGACAGTTTTAGATTTTTGGGCATGGCCTGTTTCCTTATGCTAGAGTAGAGGATAGTGTTCAGGAGGTATGGATTTGACAAAATTATTTCTGTTCAAGCTGAAGTGGTCCTTTTTTAAATATCAAACATTCAAATAAAGAGTTTTAGATTTGTGATATCTGATCAGTGATAAACCCATCTCACTGTGTCATATCTGGTTTATAGTGTACATTGGTGTGTGTGATTACTGTGGTATGTCAAATTGTCATGATAGAATGTATATAGCTTATATGAATTTTACCTACTCGCAACAGAAATAAAGTATTTCACAGTCTATCTTCTTAAATTTCACCATATAAATGCTATAGCTGATAAAGTGGAATTAAGAAAGATTGAACATAGTTCATTGTTGGAGCTGATAAATGCTACAACACTTAAGTTTTTGTCCAATAAATGGTGTCCTTGTGCTGCTTCTGTCTGTAGTTCATAAGATAAAATAAAGAACTACCTACCGAGTCATAATAAAATTCCTAGATTCTTTATAAATTGTATTAGAATGATGTTTTGGAGCATTACATGCTGGATGGTTCTACACGAGTTTAGTTGTAAATTTCTTGCTCTTTTTTTTTTTTTGCTTATTGACCTAATGCCAAACTTCTGCTTTTCTCGTTTGTTAACAGAATTTGCCTTTCATCTAGAGATTGTTGATTAATTAAACCCCGAGAATTCTTCACTCCAACTACCACATCTGTTTCAAAATTCTCTGGATGAAAAATGGATGATGGCCGCCAACATGAAAACGGCAAGCATAAGATGGAATACTACAGAGGAGCACATTCCCTGGTAAATAGAATGGGCTTTCTGTTTTCTTAGCTTTGTACTACTGGTCACTTGTTTCATTAATTGGATTGGATTTTTCATGTGCAGTGGAATACTGATTCCCAGCATCAAGGAAAAGAGCCCAATGCACTAGTTATGAATAAGAAGATTCGGTCCATTATGGCTGAAAGGCAGGCTGCTATTCTAGAAATTGAACTAGAGGCTGCTATATCTGAAAAGAATGAAGCCTTGGCTGCTCGAGATGCAGCCATTCGGCAGAGGGATGAAGCACTTGGTCAGAGGGATAATGCCCTTTTGGAACGAGATAATGCCCTTGCTGCCCTTCAGAGTCGGAACAATTCTGTCAACTTCCCATTTGGCAGTGGAATTCAATGTGGATCAAAACGGATGCACCATTCTTCTAACCATCTATCTAACATGACTGAAGCTGCATACAGCACAAAGGATATGATAATAAGAGATGCCTCCCCAGTGACTGTTATACCTTCTGAAGCTGTCAATTCTCATCAAGCAAAGAGATCAAAGGAGAACAAGATAGTTAATTCTAAGGCATCAAAGCCGCCCGGCAAAGTAAAGAAAATGGGGGAGGATTTAAATAGGCAGGCTTCTTCTGAAGGGACTAAGATCAGATCTGAATGGGATAGGCAGGATGTTGGCCTGAATCTGGTTGCATTTGATGAAACTATCATGCCGGTCCCAGTTTGCACATGTACAGGTGTACCCCGACAGTGCTACAAATGGGGGAATGGCGGATGGCAGTCATCTTGTTGTACCACAACATTGTCTATGTATCCGCTACCACAGCTTCCGAACAAGCGCCATGCCCGCATTGGAGGACGAAAGATGAGCGGAAGTGTCTTCACAAGACTTCTCAGTAGGTTGGTGTCCGAAGGCCATGATTTATCTATACCATTGGATCTTAAGGAATACTGGGCAAGACATGGAACAAACCGCTACATCACTATCAAGTAACCTGCTGACATTCATATGTATCGACTCATGTTCAGTTTTGAACCTCTTCCAAAGACTGGCCTTAGTTGAAATCGTGCCTTGATAAGCATGGTATGCTTGCATTTTGCAAAAACTGGTGAATTTTGTGAACACTGATATGGCTGGACCCAACTTTTATCCTTATAAATGGGATAGCTGTAAAGTATCATTTATGTACATGTGACTTTCTAGGTGACTAGAATTAGATCCCCTTGGGTCCCTGCGTATTTTCAGCTTTGTCTGTCCACTATGAATACGTTGTGTAGGAAATTTTCTCCATCTTTTCTTGTTCTGTGATCCTTTAATCAATCATCGTTTATAAATTTCGGTGGGGAAATTTACCAGTTTCCTTTGGGATCAAAAGTCGCAAGATAAATTGTGTCATGAGACACGTGTTTAGTTGTTCAGGTTGGCTTCAATTTATTATTTATTTAAGCTTTAAGAAATAATTACAACAATCCTTCATGAGACACGATCACACAAACACAACGTCAACGTCTTGTGTTTGTATTTGTACTAAGGGTGTCCTTATAGAGTAATCTCTTTTTTGGAGGCATGTATGGGTCTATTTGAATATAAGCTAGAAGTACTCTATAAAGTTTCTCTATTGGTCTCCGAAGAGTCTTTTCTATGCACAGCTCAATATTGAACTGATTAGCACACTTAGAGATATTATTTACTAAATGTGCTGAACTTTGTTGGCTGGGAATTTATTTATTCACTCTTTTTGATACCATCCTGTGATTTGGACAGGTTAGATAGACTTATGTTTAGCCTTCTTTCTAATTCTGAGTTTGATTCCGTGTCATCCAAAATAACAAATAGGATGGGAAACATCCAAAATAACAAATGGGACGGGAAACACATTTATGTTTTAATATGCTTGGTGCAAATCTGTACTGATCAAACCAAAACGCCTACCAGTCTCACTCTGATAGAAATTGAATCAGAATTTTATAAAGAAAAAAATTGTCTAACTTGCATATTTTCAAGGGCATTATGCTGGTCAAGTGTGATAATTTGTATATAGTGCACAATCTTTTTTAGCCCTTAAATTAATCTTTTATATATTATTTTATTTTGAACCTCTGCATCAAATTACTCCGTCTTATTCTTCCTTCTTCCCTCTCTGCACCTATGGCGACCCACCCGGCAACCACCTTGCCTTCACCGTCGACAATTCCCCTCCTTTCCTCTTCCCTCCGAACTCGACGCGCCTCTCCCACTCCAACTCCCTCTTCCAGCGTCGCCTCTTCAACAGGGCCTCCTCTCCGTTGCCCCCTCCGACTGTCGTGCCCTCACCAGTCTCGTTGTCCTCCACGTCAACAAAGCCACCATCGGAGCCTTCCTGCACGCCATCCATGATCACGTCATCCTCCTCCACGACGGTAAAGGCAGAGAAAAAAAGAAGTTGCCATCGCGCTCTACGTCGTCTTCTCCTTCCCTAACAACCGCCGTAAAGCGAGTGAGTGCAGTGCCTTTCCCATTTCTGCTTTGGAGCGCCAATTTTGAGCTTGAGAGGAGTGTTGAGGTCATTAGGGTTTTGGCGAAGTGCAAGGAGGGGAGGGAGAAGATGGAACAGTTTCGTGGTTGTGTGCAGATTTTGGCGCGCGTGTTGAGGAATGGAAGCTCCAAAGGAGTTCAGTATGCTCTTATGGTTCTCTATTCTCTTTGTTGTCACACTAAAGAAACTGCTGCCGAGGCTTTAAGAAATGGGGTTTTGGAAATTTGTCAAGGCTTGGTTGAGGATGCTAATGTTACACTGAAGAGGATTTCATCGTGTTTAGTTCAGTTTCTCCGTGGGAACACCCATCGGTTAAGTTGAGTTTTGATATCAGTTGAACTTTCAACACTGATCCAAGACTCATCTTTCTTCTACTTTATGTATTGAAAAGAGTAAAACTTTCATTCAATGTGTGAATCAAATGGGTTTTAAACAACTTTAATGGGGACTGGAATTGAAAAGGCGAAGGGTCAATTTTAATGTCTCTCTGGAGGTGAGTCTTTTTTTAAAATAAATCTATGTTGATGGGTAGCTACTTCCTGTACAAAATGAAAGATCAACTTTTTGTTGTTATATCAGAGTCCTTCTGTATGTTGTACATTGGAAATAAAATAAAAATAAAAATTGATGGTCTGGTTTTCTCTTGTCAACCTTTGGAATTTGGACTGTAATGCTTCCTTCCTGTTTGAAAATTTCTCTTAGAATCCAAGCAACTATGTAATACTAGGTTCTGTTGTGATACGAGATTTGTAGAAGAATGGATCATTGGAGATGGTGGAGGGTTGTCGGACTGAAGGGAACTACCGACAGTGAAGGCATCATCGGCGGTGGTTGAGGGGTGGGTTGCTGGAGGTGCGGAGAGAGAAGAAGGAAGAATAATATAGAGAATGATTTGATGTAGATGGTATATCATAATAATAGGGGAGGGAGTTGGGAGAGAAATAATAGGGTGTGAGATGTCTAAAATAAAATAATATACCGACGATTAATCCAAGGACTAAAAAAATTTGTGCATTATACACTAATTATCACCCTGGATCATCGTAATTTGTGCCATTTTCAAGGATCTGTATCTCAATGTGGAAAGACCCTAATCCTCTTACAAATGATAAGATGATATATTTCTTTCCTCCTCTCTTATTTACAGGCAACATGTTTTATTTTTTCAACTAACTAATCTAATTAACTAACAAAGTAACTCTAATTTCTTACAAATTGACAACTAACAACTATTTAATAATATTGCCCGTCTAAAGTTTCACCTTGTACTATAGGTGAAAGACTTATGGCTGTTGAAATGAAGCCCTGCTAGTGTACCAATTAATTGAAGCATGGTGACCAAGCCAATCTCACTCTGCAACTCAAAATAGGTCTCACTCCTCTTGGGTCAAATACAAATATATAAATGCACCATGCTTCTAAGAAACCCACCATTTTAGAGCTTCTCGTTCCAATGCCAACTTAACCCACAATAGTTTCATGAACTTAGTTTGGCTGAAAATACTGCTCACTTGATTAGCCACCAATAGGGCTCTCTTCCTTCAAATATTGGAATTAATCCGAGACATTTTCACGACAATTCCACCAAGAACCCCAAGATCAATATTGGAATTAATCCGAGACATTTTCACGACAATTCCACCAAGAACCCCAAGATCAGAGGCTTCAGAGCTCTGATACTAGTTGATAAAAATTGAATCACAACTACAAAAAATAAAAACTACCTAGCTTGCTGAACTTTAAAATCTGCACCTCTCAATGCTCAAAAGCCCCAATTCTCTCACAAATGATAAAATGATCTCTTTTCCCCACTTATTTATAGGCAACATGCCTTGTTTCTTCAACCAACTAACATAACTAACAAACAAATTCTCTACTTACTAGATTGACAACTTACAGTTGTGAGAACGTGTATATCTTGGAATGGGGATTGTCTGCAGAAACTTCAATCTGAACGCTCAATTTTATTTTTTAATCTTTACGTAATTAATAGTAAAAATTATAAGAATAAAAAAAATTACAGCCATTGGATGAAGACTACATAACAAAATAGTAGTAGTATGCTAGTACTAATATAGGAACGTGTGTTGGTAATTGCTTGCCAACACTATCAAGTTTCCTAGGCAAAATTTTCAACTTCCGACGCAGCTTTGGTTTCATGCAAAATAATTTTTTGATTCCTGCCTTTCAAATGGCGTTTATTAAAACTTCTTAAATTCAAGGGTAGTCAGAGGTTGTTAATACAGTATGTTTTGGTAGTTACAGCCTTACAGGTTTAAGGTTTCGCCTTTCGTTATAAATTCTAAATAACCGCATGCCACAGGTTTAAGGCATAGTAGTTGTCTAGCAACCTACCTACCTCATTTGTTCCTTGCCCAATTGAAGACAAATGTCCAATTGCAGCAAGCAAAATTCAGTGAAGCCAACTAGACATTTAGCTTCTTTATATGCCATTAATACAAAACCCCTTATCAAGTCATTAAATAAGGATAAGACATTACTGAAGAAGCATAGCACTTGAATTGTTATTGAGAAACATAGTAAGTTCTACCAACTACTACTATAAGTGGTTTTTTTTTTTTTTTACCAACTACTACCATTCTTGAATTGCGATTAAGACTAATGCATCAGGTGCGTGACTCAGGTTGACATGTACCATGTACTTTCCTTATGAAGTCGCTGTACATTTATTGGCCCTTTCCTTTCACATGCTGCTCACTGAAACCGTGATATGATAAGCATATTTTATAGCTTCTACTATAGTAATTTTCAATTTGGGGGGGGGGGGGGGGGGGGGGGGGGGTTCTGG
>PYAF01000205.1:610450-649551 GCA_007407185.1 Glycine tomentella | reverse complement strand
CAAATTATTATTATACTTATTCTTTTTCTATTTTTTCTTCCAATGTAAATATAAAATGGGTTGAATGGTTAAAAAAAAAAGAAAAATATTAATTAAATAAAATTTGTTAATTTATCAAAAATTAAACACATAATTTATTAGCGTCATCTAAATTTATGAAACCACTCTGAACCAAATAAATAAATTAAATAATAAAATTAAACTTAAAAATAAATTAAATAACAAAATAGTAATTAAACCTAAAAATTAAAAGATAAAATAATAAATTTAATATCAATTTATTCTCTCTATTTAATTTTTTTATATTTCATACATTCATTTTTTAAATAATTATCTTACTGAACAATACCTATCTTTTAGTGGAGCAATTTTTTTTATTACATATATACAAATAAAAAAATAATCTTGTGGGGACAATTGCCCCACACCCTCTCACGTGTATCCACTTATGTATATAATGATTTTATAAAAAATCATTTTAAAATTTTTAATATAATTGTTTAACAAAATAGAAAAGTCATAATTTATTTTGACGTAAATTTACTTCTAATAATAAATTTAATTTTAGTTCATGATAATCAAATATTTATTTTCTCAACAAATTACGTATTGCATGGTTGACTAGTAGAAATTGAACCTAGTAATCTCACGGCTATTTTTCTTCTTTTATTTTTTTAATATATTATTGATATAAAAGATTCACTGATTTCATTGATAATTAATTTCTTTCTAGTCATATTTAGTGAAATGTTCTCCTTTCAAGTATTTTTTATTTTTTTATCTACTGCTTGACGGATATCTTACTTAAAAGAGTAAAATATCCTTCTACCAATGACTTGTTGGTTCCTCCTTTATTATATAGGTTTGTGTGATTAGCTATTCTCTTTATGATATCTTTTTTTTTAACCCAGGTGTTTGATATCCTAAAAGTTTTCATAAATAATAAACATAAGTATCATATTTTTTTTACTGGACATAAGTATCATTAATTAAAACCGTAAAAAATAGTTCCATATAAAATAATTCCTGTATTTCTCGTTGTGCTTATTGTTATTCAGGTTGAATTAACGCAACTATACAAGCCTAGAGATTCATTTTTCGTTTTCTCTTTGCTTGTTAAAATTTCAATTGGGCCAACTTGGACACAAAAGTCTTCTTGCACCTCCAAAAGTTACTTCTTGCATCCTTATTGAAATATTTTTTAACCTTCTGGATTGCATATTCTGAGAACCAAAATTCATAATCATTCTGAAATGTAATTTTATATTTTAGATTGGTCATTCCAAAAATCAAAGAAGCAGTCCAGGAAGCAACTTGCAGGTATAAGAAATAGCGGCCCTATTTTTGCTAGTCTTAAGGTCAATCTGGGCTAGTACAGGCCCAATGATTTGGATTTGTTTATATCTCCTTTGTTTCCTTGAACGGAAAAAATGAAAATGAAATTCACAAAAAAGGAAGATACATAAAATAGAAAATTGCAACCAGAAAGTTGAAGTTAAAAAGTATCTAAAAATTAAAAAACTAAACACGAAAAATGTAAAATGACTCAAAAGTTTAAGTAGTTTTCACCTTTTTATATTCAATTGATCCTGTAGTATATACAATGATGAAATGAAATTTTGTGTTGGTTTATATCAAGTTTTATATTGTTTTTTCAGTAAAAGTTTTATATTGTTATTTGTAACGAAGAATTGTAGTTCCATTTTTTCTTAAAAGACTTTGTTTAAATAGTTGTTTTCAAAATTGGTGTAAAAGTTTGATTTTCTTCATGATTGTGAAACTAATGTAGGAGAAGGTATCAACTTTCCATATCAATTAGTCGGTTATGTGTATGTGCAATAATTCGACAAATTGATATGTAAAGTTGTCATTTTTTATATATAATTTATATTTAATAGCAATTAATTTGAAAACATAAATTAATAATCGATTCAAAATTCAATATACTAAGAATTAATTTAATCAATATGTTCATTTGTTTAAGAATTATAAAAGTTTGATGCAAAGAAGCTTTAGTATTTTTTATTATCAATGTTGTTATCAAACATTAACCAAATTGAATTAACAGAATTAATCATTGATTTTGTTATTTTTTATTAATTAGCAAAACATAACAACCTTCTTCCTTTCACTTCAACCTCACAAAATACTTACTGGAAACTATATTTTCAGCACATTAGCTTAATTGATCATAACCATCTTTCCCCCCCTCATATTTTGCACACCAACTCTTTTTATAGCAAGCCTTTAATAATGACTCTTTCATAATTGAGAAGGACATGCAAGGAGAAGAGAAATTAAAAGGAAAAAGAGAGATTCAAAATATGGGTTGAAAAGATTCGAGAACATGGAATGTAAAATATTTGAGGTTTGAAGGAATTCAAAGAAAGAATGTATTTTGCCAGTGTAAAATTTAAGGACATAAACTTTGATAGTAAAATATTTATGAGAGATCAAGACAGAAAAATAGAGAGAAGGACATAAATTCAGATATAAATAAATTTTGAAACTAACAAGAATTGAGAAGGCGATACAATGTTATACTGTTAAATTGCATAGAAATCGAACAAAATTAGTTATATATAAATTAGAATACTACTCTACCGAAAAAAATACTCTACAAATAAAAGAATAATTTATTTTGTATGAATAATTTAGAATAGTGCTCTACCCAAAAAAAATAGTACTAAAAAAATTATATATTTCAAAGATATATTAAAAAATTAGTTATATATAAATTAGAATAGTACTCTACCGAAAAAAAATACTCTACAAATAAAAGAATAATTTATTTTGAATGAATGTTTTTAAGATCCTAGAAAAATTTCTTAATCTCTTATCTCCTTAATGTATTTTTTAATTTTTTTACAAATTAAATTTTAACATTCTGTAAAAATATTATCAATAGTAAATTAAAAATTAATATTTTATCATACTATAAATTATTTATAATAAATTTTAAATATAACTTATATTTTTAAAATATTTATTTCTTATGAATTTAAATTTAATATAATTTATATTTATATATCCAAAAATGTATTTATCATAAATTTGAATTTACAAAATACATTGCAGAAGTTAAAATGCAATTGCGAGCGGAGATACAAATACAAATACTCGTATCTTTTTGGTACATTAAAAAAAAAATCTTTTTGATAGTTGGAGAAAAACAAAAACAAAAACAGAACAAAAGAAATACAAATACAAATCTGAGGATCTTTTTATATCCTGGTATTAATTTTTAACTGAGAAATATCAACTCTTCAAAATATTTTATTCTGTGTTAAAAAGTAATAAATCACAAAATTTGTTTTAAAAAATTACGTACCCACCTTTTTTTGATGATGAAAATTAATTGCACGTTATGCACTTTTGAACCGTAATTTGAAGTGCACAAGGGTCGCATGCAGTTTTAAGAGTTGAAGAGCGAACGTGGATGCGTGATTAAGGTCTTCTCTTCATCCTTCACTCTTCGTCTTCGCGCAACACACTCTCGTTTTATTTCCTAATTTCTTGACAAGGTAGTGTTAATCTATTTAATTGCCTTTTCTTTTTCTTCTCTTTCCCAGACAACGAAGACGATGAAAAATACCAGACCCCGCACTACTATAGTCTCTAGCGATCACGTTGCTGGCGACGACGGCAACAGCGGTGATCATGTTGGATGATAAGTGGAACCAAGGATACTTGACTGTGTTCCATCTGCTTTTATGGAAGCATTCAAATCGCTTGTTAAAGGAATACATAAAGCTCCCCCCTCTAGGATGTTCCAGTTTCTACCTGTAAATAGCTCCCTCTATAAGGAATGAATGTTGTGCGGGATGAGATCAAAGCAAAACTTGTTCAAGAAAAGATTGTTCCCATTAAAACGTACAAGCAGCAGAAACACTTTTACAAGCTTTGTGAAGTTGGCAGGCTAATGTGGCTACTTTTTGGGATATTTTGACAGGCTCGCAAGCAAGGAATATCCTTTGTTAACCTATCATTCCATGGACGATATATTCTGAGTTCTTCATTTTGACAAATCTATGTATGACCAGATACTCAATTTCTTGGGAGTCAAATTCGTCTACAACGAATGGTACGCAAAGTGCATCCAAAGTTCTAATCTTGTAGTTGTAGAGGGGGCATCAGAAGGTGTCTATTTGAAGCTTCTACTGTTCATGCTAATAAATGGGACTCCAGATTTTGTGATTCCAACATGATAAACATACCACTGATTAAGTGTGTTGGTCCTGATGGGGAATCAGTCCCATTTCAGTATTAACCAGTGCAAACAGCAACAAGGTGCCAAGAGAGTTTTCCTAGCTGATAAAAATCTGTCTCATCTTATGTCATGGCTGATTGGTTGGAACAAGGAATTTAGATGTGCATCCAATTGTTTTTTTATGCCTGAGAGCACACAGCAAGCGATCTGTGCATTCACTAAGAAACAGCTTTTGTTGGAATAGCTAGGCAATGAAGTTTATGTGTCTACTTTGAATGTATACAACTTTGCCAGACTTCTTTGCACTTCACTTCTATAAAGAATCGCAGGCTTGTCATTGCATATGCTCACTTCTTATATCAATCTTTTTCAAGAGGCTATTTGACACCCCGAGAGGTTGGTAGCCTGCGTTCTTCTATGCCTCTTGTCGACAATTATGGACATGTAGTCGAACGTAGAACTGGGGTTCTTGTTCCTGCTAGTGTTAGCAAATGGGCATACTTGACTGTTTCTAATCCATGGAGAGATCAAGGTTATGTTGAGTTTGGAGAAGAGTACGTATATTCTTATTGTTGTGCTGGCCAAAATACACGTGAGAACAAGCCCTAGACTTCTTTACTAACTCATGCTGGAGCTTCAGACTTACCTTGTATATGTACTCCGCGGATGCTGGGATTTCGGGTGTAGACACGCCACTCACTAAGTAAAAAACTTTCCTGCTCTTGGATTGGATTCGTGACTGCAAATTTAGGGGAACGAGTGTACCTGAGAAGTTCTTGAAATGCATTAAGGAAGGCAGTTGGCTTAAAGTTACAGTTAATGGATATAGGCCACCTTCTAGTCATTCTTAATTAGCTCTTCATTGGGAAACATTTTGCAAAAAGGGTCCATTCTTGTTGACATTCCTCTGGTTGATAAGAGTTTTTATGGGGATTCGAGGAAGAATTGAGAACAGTTGGAGTGATGCTCCAGTATGGGGAAGCATATAAATTTATTGAGAGACAACTTATGAATCATGCAGCTTCTTTCACTCTAAGTAAAGGTCACGTACTTTTGATACTTGAGTTCATTCAATATCTTAGGAAAAGTCTTCTTCCCGCTAATCAATTGTCAACACCATTGGAGGGGGGAGCTGGCTAATCCCTTTCATTGATCAGACTTACTATGATGGGGAAATATATCATTTCAAAGAGGAACTTCAATTGCTAGGCGTTGTAGTTGGATTCAGCAGAAAAGTTGTTACTGAACATTTAAAATCACGGCCTTATTTGAAATACTTGACAGCTGTGGCTGTTGTATTGATGCTGGAATGTATACATTTTGCTGATGTCTCTGATAAACTTGTTAACGCCCTTAAAGGAACCAACTGTTTAAAGACGAATATTGGTTTCGAAATTCCCAGTGAATGTTTCTTGCTGGACCCTGTATGGGGCTGCATACTAGATGTATTCAATGATTTCCCCGTGATTGATCACAAATTCTATTGAGGCAAGATATTCACTTACAAAATTGAGTTGAGGAAAACTGGAGTAGATATTATTTTGAGGAGGCAATCAAAGCGTTCGGTCATGTTTTCGAGCAGAAGGCATCACAAGATTCCTTTAACAAACATCATGTTGAGTCATTTCTCTTGTGTTTCAGACGGCTGAGAGAAACTGACCACAAGTTTCCTTTAGATTTCTTGAAAACCGTGCGTTCTTCCAAGTGGTTAAATTTGGAGATGGAAATCTTCTTTTGTTTCTTGAGGGTGAAGTAAGACTAAACTCATGAACTTATTTATTATCGTAGGTCGGAACAAGGAGCTCCTTTTTTCTCCCCATTCATGTCGCCACACATTCTATTTGGTCAAGATTGGGAATCTTTCTCTGCAATTACTCGTCTCCCTTTTATTGATGACAGTGACAATTGTTATGGCAAGTTTGTACATGAGTACAAAGAGGAGTTAAAGAGTAAGGAGTAATTACTGAAATCAAACATGGTTTGAATTTTTTCACTACTTGTCTTAGGTTCCCTTCAGATCCATCCTCTATAACCCGTGAGAGTGTGTTTTCATTGTTGGAATGCATCGGTAATTTCGTGAGCATTATAAATCTCATGGAGATGACTTCAAAAAAGAATTGTCCAAAACAAAAGAATTAGCAAAACACTGGTTGAGGACCCATGCTGGTTATAGGCCTCCAGACAAATGTTTACTGTTTGATTCTAAGTGGAGTTTGTTCCTAAAGCCATGGACCATTCATTGATGAAACTTTTTATGGACCTGAAATTGGCCTGTACAGTGAAGAACTCAATGCAATTGGAGTTATTGGTGATGTTAAGATAGGGTGCTCATTAATGGCCAGTCACCTTTATTTGCATTCTGAATCTTCCACCATAGTATGAATATATAGGTGTTTAAATAAAAATGATTCGAAACCAGAAAAGAAAGCTACCAAAAGGATTTGGATTCCTAAGGCAGTTGATAATGGAGAGTGGGTTAGTCCTGAACAATGTGTCAATAATGACATGGATGATCTTTTTGGTTCAAGGTTACATGTTCTGAAAAACTACTACGACAAAGAGTTGCTATCCTTTTTCTCCTATGCTATGGGTGTCAGAAGCATGCCCTCACTTGATGATTATATTGAGATATGGAAGGAATGGGAGAGTTCTGAGGAACAACTGTCACACGATAAATGCTGTAAGTTCTGGACTTATGTTCTGCAACATGAAAGCCAGAGGACAGTGAAAAACATTGCTGAGAGCTTGACAAAACTACCCATTACATCAGGGTCTGCTTTAATCTTATTGTTGGACAAGCGTGATGTTTTTGTTGCTGACAACCTTCATTTGAAGAATCTTTTTGAGCAAGAGAGAGTATTTGTCTGGTATCCCGAGCCAAGCTTGGCATCATTGCCAAGGTCTGAATTATTAGACTTATACAAGAAAATTGGTGTAAGCACTATATCCGAGTCTGTGCTTAAGGAAGAACCATCCTTACCAGATGGTGTTGAAGTCAGGCAAGTGGATCCAAGCAATATTTTCATTGGCAAGGGGTTGGTTAAACTTGTCCTCAGCTTTCTTGCTTGTTCTAGCCTCAAGATAGAAGCAGAGAAGAGACATGAAGCTGTCCAAGGTCTTATTGACCTTACTGTCCATGAGACGATTGAACCTGTCACTTATTGTAAATAGATATATTTTAGATAGATATATTTTAAATTTTATCTTTAGCTATTATCTTTAGTTATTATCTTTAATTATCTTTAGTTGATAGTTATTATCTCTAGCTATTATCTTTAGTTATCTTTATCTTTAGTTGATCTCTTTAAATAGAAACCTCTTGTATTACTGTGATACACTATTCATATTTATAAATTCTTATTTTTTCAAGTGGTATCAGAGCCGATGGTTTGACCCGACGACCAGCTCTGACAAGTAAGAAGGCGGATCCCTGAACATGAAAATCCTGGATTCCTGAACATGGAGATCCGTTGTATCGAAAGTCTTCCTGGCGCGCCCAGCCACAGCGAGTCCCGCAAGTGTTGCGACGGTACAAGCCACTACTTGTGAATTGAAAAATGGCTTCCGCTCGAGGGGAAGACTACCATGTGGAAGAGACTCACACTTGAGGGGGAGATTGTTGAAGTTTAAGACCTTGGTCTCTTTGAAAAACGGAAGGGGGAGATTTGTTGGATATCTTCTGTTTTTTATCTGATAGATATCTTTTGTTTTTTATCTGATAGATATATTCCATTTTTTATCTAATAGATATCTTCTGTTTTTTATTTGATAAGATATATTCTGTTTTATTTGATTAGCTAAATCAAATAATATCTTGATGTCAATCAAATAATATCTTGATGGCATAGGCCTAGCCCAATTCATACTATAAATAGATGAGTAGGAATATACAAAAAACAGACACACAAATTGAGAGCCTCAAGTGACAGTCTTGAGTGGCATATTTGAGCGAGCCTGCGTGCTCTGCATATTTGAGAGATTCTTAGAGAGTTTGAGTGAAACACTCTAGGTTTCGTTTGAGTGATCACCATTGTTGGAGAGGTTGAGTGTACCACTACATTGGTGTGTTTTTGATTCATTGTAACCCATATTGTTATAGTGGATTTTGATACTGGACTAGGTCTCGTGAGTTTTTCCTTTTCTCACATTGAGTAATGTTTTCTCACGTAAAACAAATTCTGATTGTCTCTTACTAAAATATTTCCTAGGGATTGAGGTAGCTCATTCAAAGGAAGGAATTTTTGTTAGTCAGAGGAAATATGTTCTTGATCTTCTCAAAGAAGCCGAGAAACTTGGGTGTAAACCCTCCAGTACTCCCATCGAGCAGAATCACAAGTTAGGTTATGAGGAGGAGAGTTCTCCGGTTGATAAAGGACAATATCAAAGGTTAGTTGGGAGGCTGATTTATTTGGCTCATACTAGACCGGACTTAGCCTATGCCGTTAGTATTGTGAGTCAATTCATGAATAATCCGAAAGAAAAACACATGCAGGCAGTTGGGAGAATTCTTCAGTATCTTAAAGCCACTCCAGGTAAAGGACTGTTATTCAGACATGATGGTAATCTCTCCCTCGAAGTCTATACTAATGCAGATTATGCTGGCTCTGTAACTGATCGTCGATCTACCACTGGTTATTGTATGTTTCTTTGTGGTAATCTAGTGACATGGAGGAGTAAGAAGCAAGATGTAGTTGCCAGATCGAGTGCAGAGGCTGAATTTTGAGCTATGGCTCAGGTGTTTGTGAATTACTTTGGTTGAAGATTATACTTGATGATCTTAAAATAAGATATGAAGGATCTATGAAATTATTTTGTGATAATAAATCTGCCATTTGTATAGCTCATAATCCTGTTCAACGTGACCGGACAAAACACATTGAGGTCGATCGACACTTCATCAAAGAGAAGCTAGATAGCGGTTTGATCACGACTCCATATATTCCTTCTGGACTTCAAAAGGCAGATATTCTGACCAAGGGACTTTCCTCTGAAAGATTTCAAGAGCTTACTGGCAAGCTGGAATGATTAATATCTATTCCTCAGCTTGAGGGGAAGTGTTGTAAATAGATATATTTTAGATAGATATATTTTAGATTTTATCTTTAGCTATTATCTTTAAATAAAGTCTTATTTTTTCAAGTTCACTGTTTGCTATAGTTTATCTCTATCATAAGGAAAGACCATTACTAAGAAATTAAACAGAATGATACGTTGGGAAAGGGAGAGTCCAAAGCTTTTTACCCAGAAGATGGACTGGTCTAGTGGAGATATAAGCATGCTAAAAATATGCCACATATTTCTCAGAAGCAATCTCTGTGGGTGTATTGCGTGAGATTGTTGACCATGTTCTTGCACTCTCTGAGCTGATCAAGTTAGACTTTCTGGTGAAGTTTAATGAGGAAGCAGTTGATTTCTTGATGGTATCCAAGGATTTGCAGATTTTCTTAGAAGACGAGGAGTTCCTCCGTTCTGCCTTCCCAGTTGTCTAGGTATGCTTCACTGAACTCAATTTTTTGTGTTTACCTTTTCCAAAAATCTTCTAATGCTGTATGTATATGTTCCTTCTATTTTGCATCCTTACTAGAGTATGATATTTCTTGTGTTTATTCAGGTGGGGATGTAGCTATTCAGAAAGAAAGTATAACATGATGAGGTTTTGATATGAATTGGAAGAACTCCTTGTAGTTCCATTTAATAGTAAATACATTCATACATGTTTAGTACCAGACTCGTGGATCCTAGTAAAGGTTTGATAGTTAGTCAATAAAGTACATATTATTGATATAGTCCATGCAGTTGGTTGGTGTTGTAAATCGTTTTCTTTCCAATCCTGACATTGAGCATTGGAAAGCTATGAAGTGGATGTTGAGATATCTCCGTGGTACTTCTAATTTGAAACTGTGTTTTGGAATTGGGAAGCCTATTCTTTGTGGTTACACTGATTCTGATATGGCAGAGGATATTGATTTTAGAAAATCTACTTTTGGTTATTTGATTACTTTTGCAAGGGGAGTTGTAGCTTGCAGTCTAGGTTGCAAAAATGTGTTGCATTGTCTACAACTGAGGCTGAGTTCATTGCTATTACTGAGACATGTAAAGAGTTGCTTTGAATGAAAAAGTTTGTGCAAGAACTTGGTTTTGAGCAACATAGACATATTTTATTTTGTGATAGCCAGAGTGTTATTCACCTTGGCAAGAATCCTACTTTCCATGATAGATCTAAACATATTGATGTGCGATATCATTTGATACGTGATGTTTTAAATTCTAAGTTACTGGAACTTGAAAAGATTCATACAGATGATAATAGTTCTGACATGATGAAAAAGACACTACTAAAGGGGAAGTTTGAAGTTTGTCAAGTTATTGCCGGTTTGACATTTGGCTCCACTTGAGTCGTAGGGGAAATTTGTTAGTGGACCTCTTAATTTAATAAAAAAAAGAAAGAAAAGAAGTTGACGTGAATAAGTCGTGCCTCTCCCTTTTCCTTTTACGCTTTCATTTTCTGCGTCGCTGGAGAGAAAAAGAAAAAACTTTGCTCACTTTGCGGTAGTGGTTGGATACTTATTTGTGCTCTGTTTTGGATGGAATTTCAACCAGTTGTTCCTAATATTGTGGGTATTCATCTGGTATACTCATAATTTTATTTCTCTCATATTTTGGTAGAAGATATATTTACCCTATTGTGGATCTTTATTTGAATATTGTTGCATTGTTGATTTCCACTATTTTAAGAATGAGTAGGCATTTACTTGTGAGGTTCTGTTGTAGACACTCTTTGTTGTTCTCTTTGATATTTTACATAGTTAATATTTTTCTGGACTTGGTCCTGTAGTTTTTGTCCCTCACATTGGGTTTTTTTCACGTTAAAATTGTCGGTGTTCTTCTTGCTATTATATCTTTATTTTTCTGCACCCTTGAATTTTTGGATTCTCGTATATTATGGTTCTCACTAATGTGACTCAGTCTTTTTTTGTGCCATAAATCTGACGAACTATCAAAGTCAACAACATTTATAGCATCAACTAAAACAGAAGCTTTCATCCAATACAAACCTGAAACACTTCTTACCTCGTGCCACAATCAAGGAACCCTTAGTGAGCTTCCACTATCCACCACCAAAGGTATTAAAATAACCATCATCATCTAGAACACTAGTAGAAATCATATGCAAACGGATGTCTGGTGCGTGCCTGACATTCTTTAAAATCAACTTTGTTCCTATGCTGGTTTCCAAACAAACAGTACCAATGCCAATCACCTTTGACGTATCACTATTACCCATCTTCAACACACCAAAATCACTTGGAGTATAATATGAGAAAAAATCCTTCCTAGAAGTCACATGAAAACTAGCACCACTATCAACAACCCAGCTAGAATCATCACAAGCAACACTGATCAAGTTCTCATCATAAACAATCAAAAGATCTCCTGCACTAGCAATGACAACACTATCACCATTCTCATCATTTGTCTTTTCTTGCTTACCTTTGTTATCCCTTTTCAGTTTAAACAAAACTTTTGAACATGACCCTTTTTACCACAATAATTGCACTTAATAATTTTCTGCTCAGACCTTGATTTGCTTCTGTGCTTGCTTTTACCTCTGTGACCTTCTTCTTGATCCCTGTATGTACTTCTCCCCCTGTTTTCAGTGACCAAAACATCTACCTGTGAAGAGGATGCCTGCTGAGTATGTCATTTGACTTCTTCATTCAAAATAGCAGTTTTTACAAAATCTATGATCACAATACCACCAGGAGCAGAACTAGTCCAAGTAACACGAAGATTTTCCCAAGAATCAGGTAGAATATTAAGCAACCAAAGCCCAAAATTTTCATCATCAAATTTACACCCATGCCAGACAATTGACCAAAGCAAATTTCAGCAAAAACAATTTGTTGTTCCTTGTTTTAGAAGCATACAAGGTTTCAAGCTTGTCCCACAAAGTTCTGGCATGTGAATCATTAGCAATATGATTTAAAACATTATCATCTATCCATTGACGAATAAAACCACAAACCATCTCATGCTCAAAAGCCCATTCTTCATATTTATTATCATGTTTCTGAGTAGCAAACACAGGTAAATGTAATTTTTTCACAAATAGTAAATATTTCATCTTACCTCTCCACTTGTGGTAATTAATTCCGTTCAAACTAATCATTCTACCGTAATTAGGCTCCATCATTCAATCAAGCAAATTTCCTAGAAAAATAGATCAGCTCTGATGCCAGTTGTTGGCAAAGGCACGTATGCACAACGGAGAAATTAAACAAATATGTAATGGTAAATAAAATCTTTCCCGCTTGAGTGAATATGTGAGAAACGTAATATACGACAATCTAAAAATTTAAGGGTACAAAAAAATAAAATATAATAGTAAGAAGAACACCAACAATTTAACATCTGAGAGACAAAAAATACAAGATCAAGTTCAGAAAAATATCCATTATGTAAAATATCAAAGAGTACAATAAAGAGTTTCTATAACAGAATCTCACAAATAAATGCCTACTCATTCTTAAAATAGTAAAAATCAACAATGTAGCAATATTCACATAAAGATCTACAACAGGATAAATATATCTTCTATTAAAATATGAGAAATAAAATTATATACCAGATGAATGTCCATAATGTTAAGAACAACTTGCTAAAATTTTATCATAAACAAAACAATAAGTATTTAATTAATATCACAAAATGAACAATGCTTTTTCTTTTTCTCTCTAGCGGGACAGAAGATGAAAGCGTAAAAGGCAAAGAGTTTCTCTCCAGCGGCGCAGCTTATTCACGTCAGCTTCTTTTCTTTCTTTTTTTTTTTATTTATTTATTAAAGTAATAGGCCCACTTGAGGAGACCCACTAACAATTATAAGGCATTTGGACTTCACTCCATGGAATTCAACAGTGTGATTTGATTTTCGTGCAGATTTTTTTTTTTCAATCACAGTTAAATAGAAAAACTGTTTTTAGCTTCATGTGGATGGAGTAAAGGGCTCATATGGAAGTATATAATATAAATCAAAGGAAAATAATTTACATCGATGCTAGAACCAGAAATACACGAGGTGTTTTACATAATGAAAAAGACAAGACAGTCGTCGTCGTCTACATCTGATTGTTAGAATCAGAAGATGGGAATTCAGAAGGAGCTAAAAAATTAAGTAGGCCAAGAAAAAGACTCTGATCAATTAAAAAAAAAAATGAAACAGAAAAAAGAAAAAGAGTGTAACTTTTATTCAATCTTTCAAGTTCTATCACCTAGTGTGTTAATCATTTCGTTGCTTTTGCAGTAACAATATGGCTTTTGTCATTGCCAGTACAGGTACACATTGGGTGATAGAACGACTTAACCTTGAGTAGAGTCTTCATAGCACCAAATTTCTTCTTATGTCCTTTTCTCTTCGAAGTTGATTCTAATCCCTGAAGTACCTAATAAAAAATAAAAAAACAGAACCACCAAAATGTTTTCTTGTCGTCTTCATTTGTCTATTTTGGGAGATTGAAAGTTTTTGTTTTGGATATCTAGTATTTAACCAAGGTTCATATAACTTTAGATAAAATATTCCTTTTTGGTTAAAACTAGAAACAAACAAATTTGAACACAAAAGAAAGGAGGAAGAGAAATGAAATAGTAAAAATACTGAGAGCACCTTACCTCGTTTGAATTTGTTGGTTCAGCTGTTTCAACACTGTCTAGACTGCGCGACTTTTGGAGCACAATGGTTGGACCATTACCTGCATTTATCAAACACTTTAATAAAACGTGATGGTGCTTTTACCAAACATGCTATTAATTCTTTCAGTACTCACATTCTTCCTCGTTTCTTTTCTCAGCCTCAATGCAATAAATTCTGAAACTTGGCGATCCCGGACATAGAAACCTGCCAACTTCTTCATTTTCATCTTCATCATCACTATCCTCATGATGATCATCACCTTTTGCACCCACTTCTTGCTTCTTTTCTTCCTTTGTCTCTTCCACTAGCTCTGCAGTCTTTTCCTCCTCTGTTTTAACCTCTGCCTCGGCAATCTCAACAGCACGATTCAATATATCTTGGCTGGGATCCATGTCTTTGATAACCTGCTCTATGTTATCTTTGTCGGGGTGAGTCTCCTCCACATCTTCACATTCAGAGTTGGGCACTGGAACCACTCTGGACAGTTTTTCTGCGGTTATTACTCGCTCCACCGTTTCCTCTTTAGGTGGTTCAATCTCCTTTGAAGAAGAAACCTTATCTTCTGCTTCAGTTCTGTGTGAAGATTGAGAATTGTCATCCTCTTCATTCAACAGATTCTTCTTGGAGAGGGTGGTTTCTCCATTCCTACCTTTTCTGAACGCCTCAAATCGGCTAACGAGCATAGGGCGGATTTTGGCAGGTAACCTCTCTCCTTCAGCTGCATTTGACTTTGAATTGCCAATCCCCATTGCAGACACAAAACAATGAAAGGAAAAAAATGATTTGGCTCAGATGAATAATATAGAAAGGTGGAGAATGAAGGAGTTTTTAGGGGTTTGCTGTGGAGTTAAAATAGCCCGATGGAAACCTGAACAGTCTGGTTTTACAGTTAATGGCATTCAATATTAGAAAAAAAATGCAATTTTTTAGAAACCAATTTAACTAACATGTTATTGTAACTCTCTTTCGTTGTAGTTGGAATTAAGAAACCGTCAACTTAGGATAAGGATTAACTTGACAGGTTGGAATATTCATAGCAATGTCCTCAAACTGCATATTGTGCCAGCTAACTATATCAAATCAAATTTTAAGAATTCTGTTTTTCAGGGTCAATTTTCCAAGTTTTCTTTCTTTTTTTTTTTTTTTTTTTTTTTTTTTTGTTTTGCCAAGAGGTAGTTGGAATATTCCGCACCTATTATGGGAATTAGGTTTGACACATAACCACATTATAGAAAAAGTCACATGAAGATCCGCATTGAAAGATGTCCATCATCATCGTCCATGTCATGAAGATCCTATAACTTTGGGTCAATTTTCTCAATTGAATTATCAAACCTTACGCGATTTATTATTCGATATACGTATTTTATAACTGGAAACTAAAACAATAACGTTGATTTTTTTTTTTTTTTAAATTAGTCTTTCTTTAAGGACTTTCACTTTTATTCATTATTAGCCAATTACTGAAGATTTACGTACACGGTACACGGGGCATCCGAGTCCCTATAGTTATTCTTTCTGCAATTTGTTTTTTCCCCTACCAAGTTAGCTACGATTGGTGTCAGTCGGTAATGCTTATGTTATGCCCACAGAACTATAAAAGCCACATGTGTCACTCATTTCCAATTAAGAAGAATCATTATGCTATTTCATCTTTCTTTCTTCTTCATTTAATGTGCTCAACTAATTAAGATGATATCAGAAACTCAGCTTTGCTAATGGCGAGTAATTCACAAATTTTCAGCTTCAAACCAAAACTGTAATAACGTGATACACTCATGGATATTTAATTTTCTTAAAAAAAAAAATGTCTGAGAAGATCAAAATTAGATAAAAGATGTGAATGATCAAAGTCCATGAGTGTAGGCCATCGATCTTAGTATGTATTTAGTTCAATTCATTTTAGAATATGACTATTTTTAAGGAAAAAATAACTCCAAAATTGATATGCACTTTTGCAAATGAAATTTTAATTAGAAGATGCAAACAACAAAATTGCAATGTACTCGACTAAGCCCACCATTTAAAGACTTCTGATCATTTTTCACCTTTTTATTTAATTATTAATTTATTACACTTACTTTATCTCCCTCCAACTAAAAAAAAAAAGCAAAAGGACAATATTGATATTAAGTTAACGAGTTATATTTGCTTAGTGATAACTGATAACAGTGTATTAACTAATATAGTAAGATCGTGTATAAAAAAATTATGTCAAACAATTATCTCTACCAATTAAATAAAATTTGGGATATAGGATTCTCTGAATTGTAAAAAATACTATATATTGTAGTGTTTGATCAGAAACTGACATTAGAATAGCATTTTTTTAGTTAGGAATTAAAAAAAAAAGGTTAGTTGATACTAAAAATTAATTACTATATTGTAGTGTTTTTTTTAATTAAAAAACACTACAACTTTTCAGTGAAAAAATTTCTATTTTTGTCTCCTTGCTAATAACTTTTATTTAATATCGATTATTTACTAAACAACACTACATATTATTTTTGTCTTCTAATAATATTTTTTTTGTAAAAAATAACTGTTGTATTTTCGTGCAATAGTATTAAAAAATTGAATTTAGTTAGTTGATAGTAATCGAATTTTTTAATACGCCAGGAAATTAAATATATAAGTTAATTAGGAGACAAAAATATATTTTTTTTGTTAAATAAAGAAAGATTTCATTATAATGATAAAAAAATAATTATTCATTACATCAGAGACCATACACTTCTTTTGCCTTGTGATAGAAAAACTGATAATATTTTATATTATAACTGTTTTTTTACAACTGAGATTTTTTGCAATGTTTTTTTTTTCAATACACAGAAGATCTCAACTCGTATGTTTGGATCCTCTCCAAAAATATTTTCTCAATAGCAGAAACCAGAATCGTTGGGTTGCTATGAAATATTAATTAATCAAAGCTGTGATACTGCAAGATGACCAGAGTTAAAAAATGCTGCATAGGATCCGGGTGCTAAAATATACCCTTTGTACGCCTTTGCATGCCGGCCTTAATTGTTTTACTTCAATTCAAATTACCTTTTGATCGATGATTAGTTTTTTTATTGGTAACAAATTGATGATTAGTTTTGTTTTGGAAAAAGTGTGTGTTTATTTTTTATAATGTTGTGAAAGTTCCTATAATTTCATTTAAATAAATTTAATTCTCAAATTTAAAAAAAATGTAAATTTTAAACTTTTTTAATAAGAGTTTATCATTGTTTTTAAAGTTGAGAAGGGCTAAATTCATATGTATTTTAAAGTTGGACGACCAAATCTATCCGTGTATAAGCACAAGGACTTTTATCATGTTTAATTGAAACTATAAGAGCTAAAAACATACTTTTTTCTTTAAAAAAATTCTTTAATGTAATATTAGATTTAGCAAAAGATATTACTCTACGACAAAATTTGAAACTACATCTAATTAAAAACATGGAAATAAGCATATTACAAGATAATGATAGGAAACACGCATCTGATACATCAATTACAAATGGGCATAGCTAGCCATTTATACATGACCCATTTTCCTTAATTAATTAGTGTTGAGAAAGCAAATCAGTGTGGGTATCCTCTAGCATATGATCCATTTTCCTTAATTAAAATACAGCAAAGCCATGGAAAATTTTGAAATTAATTAAGTGGTCCTAAAAATGGGCATAGCCACTTGTTTCTTCATGGTCCGATGCATTTGAAGAGACCTCCATGATGTTACTGGAGCTTGAACATGATGAGGATGTAGAAGAATTGGTCTTCCCTACCATCATAAAATCAAACATTAATCTTGGACGAGTAGTTTGAACTGCTGTATTTTCTCTATGCTTATGATGAGTGCCGCTGCCATCACTTTCTACACTTCTTTTCTTCATCGATAAGCGACACAGAACCCAATCTCCTATCTCGTTTACGTAGTTCTGCCAATATATATTCAACGCCATTAACTATATACTATTTGCAATTCTGACACACTCTACTTTTCATTACTAGTTATAAAACTAAATAAAAAAAAATGTGATTTCAAATATATTTTTAAAAAGGTTTTCAATGACATTTTTTTTATTATTGATTCTCGAATTATTGCTCTTAACAAGACTCTAGTATTTTTTAAGGATAAATTACATTTACATTCTATGAAGTTTAATGAAATTAAATTACACTTTGATATTTCTGTCTGTTTATGGCATAATTTTAACCTTCCATAAAATACTTGAGGAAATTAAACTTACATGGGATGAGTTGGCAGCACCAGTTTCTACACTGATGAGACGATATTCGTGCAAGACCCAGTGAGTTCTGGAGCCTTTTGGTGATTTGCCTTCATAAAATATCAATGTCTTTCGTACCCCAACAATACCATTACACGTTGAAGTTGAAGATGATATTCTTTTGTCTGATCCTGTTGCCTTCCAATAGCCACACTTTGTTGTTCGGTTCATGCGATTACCATTTCGATACTTTGCTTCCTTCGGGCTGAAAAAGTGCCTCTCTTGTTGATCACAATTCCCTGATGAACAATACTTAACATATTAAGCTGCAGACCAATGTTAACGACTCATTTTGTTGATTGTTATAGCAATGTCAGGTAAGGCTACGTAAGATTTAAATGACAAATATATATATGAGCACGATGTTTGTTTTTACGTTCTGTGAGAAAATTTGAATTTATGTTTAATTTAACTTATTTCAAAGAGTTTAATATATATAAATTATTAATGTAAAATGTTTTAGGTTATCAACCACCAATAGAAATCATGATAGTATGATTTCTAGAATAATTAATTATAAATTTATCATATATATGATAATATGTAATTGGTAAATAATGTAAGAAAAACATACAGTATCAATTTATATATACTTATTAATTCTTATTTTAAAGAAACAATATTGTTTATTTTTATTAATTTTAAAGAATTAAAAGATAATTAATTAATTATTTTTTAAAAAAATAAATTGTTACCTGGCAAATCCCAAGGATCATACTTGCAGACATTGATCTCAGGAATGATAGAAGCAGGCAAGGGGTAGGAGAAGACCTTACATTTCAAGTATTGATAAACAAGCTCTTCATCTGTTGGCTGAAAACGAAAACCAGGAGGCAATTTGCTCACTCCATTTTTAACAAAATTCAGCTTTTCCATTTGCTTAAACCTGCTTTTGAAACTTTGGACACTTAAATTCAACAACCAAAGAAAGGAGGGAAAAGAAGGCCAGACTTTTGAACTCTAAGTGAGGGTGAGGGTACAGGCACTTGAATGAAATAAGTGACTTGGTATTTTTATATATATATGGAAAAAGGGGACAATACTTAACAGACTAAGTTTGATGTTTGACAATTAATTAAACCTTGTTTCCTTTCTTACCAGGATCGATCTTTAAAGGTGTATATTATAATTAGCATTTGCTCTACCCCACCTTTTACATGATAAAGTGCCTTTGTTTTTTTTCTTTTTTAACTACATATCTAGATTTTGTAAATAGATAATGTAATTCTTTTTTTTTAAGCACGGATAAGGTAATTCTTGATTATCATTTTTTTGTAAAACTTATCAGAATGAGTTATTTTAAACTTATTTTACTGAGTTTTATGATGAAAAATTTATGATATAAACTCTTATATAATAAGAGTTGATTAAAATAGTGATGAGTTGAGTTATTATCTAAATATATCTAAAAGATAGTTTGGAATAGCGTTTAACTAAATACTGGTTTGAAGTTTGTTCATCTAATATTGTACGGGTTGCTGACTATTTTTCAAGTCAGGTTGTTGCATCTTTAACTTACTTAGATAAATACGTTGGGGTTTGTTGGAGTTTGTGAGACGTCACGCGGAGTCATGCTTTCCTATGTATCTAGAGAGTGAGTGTAAAAAATCTCAGATTAAATAGAAATAAATATTATTAGTCATATACTTAATGTCTTAAAGTATTGAGTTGGACATGATATCAAACTCACTTGAATTTTTTCAACATTTTAATCTCATGCATTTTATAACAAGTGACATTAAAACCAATGGTGCAATTTGGTGATTCACTTGGATAAGTATTGAGTTTAGTGTAATTAGTGATGAATTCATATATGTAATTTTTTTATCAAAAATTTTCTTGACAAGAGATTTGTTTTGTTGATGTGAGCTAACAAGTGTTAGTATATAAAGTGTAATGACAAAGTGTAAGTGAAAGTAAGAAGTTCTACATTAAATAGAGAAAGACACGATGTCACAACATATAAGTATTTTACTCTCGTATTTCAATAACAATAATTAAGAAAAAAAAAACATTTTCATTCACTGTCCACAGCCAACTACAACATCAAAATTCCTATAATATAAATAACTAAAAAAGGAAAAAAAATCTTTTCTTTAAGTTTTATCCTCCAACAAGTTTTGAAGAGGGGAAGACATGTTATAAGCCTCACCTAATGATGCAAACGCAGATATTCCATCAATATATAAATGCCTACAATTCAAAATTGATCCTAATGTTATGAAAACAATGCAAATGAGAAGTCAAAAAAATATAGAGTAAGAGAAAAGAAAGTTGTAGTCTTGTAGATAAGATATGTGTGATCTCATTCAAAAGGATAGTATGTACACGTACAAGTAAAATTCTTCACGGTTAGTTTACGATGAAATTAAACCCAATATTAATGTTCGATCTGATTCCATCAGTCCTGAGTCTTGTGTTATTTAATTAGCATTTATAGCATGCATTTTAAATCCTGCAGCTTATTTGTGGCTGAAATTGAGAGAAAACAAGGGGGGAAAGTACGTATTGCATTTCTGGTGAACGTCAGAAAAACTGAGTCAGCGCCCGTCATGCACGTAACCTTATTACACATATATAGATAGTTCCTATTATCATAATTAAAGTAGTAAAATAATTCGAATCCAATATTCTCAATTAATCCATTTTAGTATTTATTTTATTAATATTGATATGTTTTCCTATATATGAAGAACTCCACCCAAGGCCTAAAGGGATTGTTAAGGAAAGTCTTGCATGATTGTGATGTGTGCACATCATTAGCTGCCTGAAACTTTAAGTTGTTTCTTTACGTGGTATTGCATTTTTAATTATTTTCATTTTTTCAAGAATCAAGAACAAACCAACCCATTATCTTGACTTGCTTTTTTTTTTTTTTTTTTTAAGTTTATTCTAAATTTGCCATATTTAAAAGTTCCCTAGTGGATTTGCCATATATAAATATAGTAATAAGATAATATGATATAAGCTTTTGTCCTCCTCCTTTTATTTCTGAATTTGAATTATTGATGGATAGATGACTCGGACTCCCTTTATATGTATCACTTTATGTCATGCAGCAAGTCTTTTTTTATTTAATAGTTTTCTTTATCACGATTTAGTTCAATTAATTTTAGTTTGTCATTTGTAAAGTTCGCAGAGAATTGAATCCGGCAAACGAAAGAAAGGAAAACCAACATAGTTATGTTTTCACTAAAAAGCAAAATCACGATCAAACATGCACGTAGTCAAACTATGATATACTGAAACTTTCCTGTACCCCCTTAAAAAAAGTAGTGGTACTTTCCTTCACCAAGAAGATGTTGATTTAAAGAGCTAACTTTTTCAACATTGTAAATCAGATTTTGAAAGATTCACTCCCTCTCTAAATTTTAAAAAAAGAAAAATAAAAGTCCAACTTTCATGTTTACATGTTTGCAATCCCTTTGCTTAAGACAGGCAACAGAAGTTGCCCTTTGTGGGGGTGTAATATACTTTAAGCGAGTGTCTTATAGTCTACACATGGGCATGGATCGCCTCACTTTGTAGTTTATAAATGCCTCTAATTAAACATTACCTTCCATGAGCAATTCTTGGCTTGCATGACTATATATGTTGTATCCATAGAAATCAATCAAAAACTCAAATATATTAAACTAATAATAAAAACATAGCCCTTACCTTGTTTTATGTTATATTTTTTTATATTTTGTTTATAAATAAACACTATATATAGTACTCACGTATGAATATTTTTTTTTCTTCATTTAAAGTGTGTATACTATCCACTCCTCTCTCTTCATTTATGTGTGTGGAGCCTCTCCTATGCGAATCATGTCCTTTTCTTTTACGCATTATTTTCAAGCTTCATAAATTCCATGCCAAAGTGAGTTGTACTTTTTGTTTACGCACCGGTAGAAAAGGCATGTTATGCTTAACGCATAAGAAACTTGGTCAATGATTTTTTTTATCAGGATCACTTGCAGTTGATTAGAATCGCTAACATTCACAGTTTCACACACCTCAATTTTAAGACTTTGTTCATTACAACTTACAAACATATTTATAGTTTTTTGGGTGTACAGTGGCAACATCAAAATTAGAACCGAAAACGTTTAAAAAAAATAGAACCTAAAACGTTGTACATGTTACTTAAATTAACTTCTCACACTATATCGATCATAGTGAGATTTTAACCATTTTTCAACTATTTACCAATATACTTATATAAGTTAATTATAATTTTCCAATGTTAAAGAGGCAAGAGAAATAAATTAGCGATGTTATTTTTTTTTAAAAATCACAAATATCTTTAACTTAAAGAGCATCTATAGTATGATGGAAATTGGGGATTAACTTTTATAACAAATTTAAAACTCAAACTCAAAATATTACTTAAGAAGAGTATATATATACTCCTATAGCTAACCACTTATTGATAAATTAATAATTTTGTAAATGTCAAAAAAGATTACAAATTCCTTAGTTTCTAAATTAACATTTGCTTTTTTAATCTTCAAAGCTTATTAAAAAAAAGAGCTAAAAGGCTTGTAATTTTTGTAATTTAATAAAGAAGTTTTAAACTATAAGCTATTTAGTGGTATATTGTTAGATTTTTGGAATTTGAAATAAAAATATTGAGAAGAGCTTTTCAAAATTAATTGATAATTTTTTTAATTTAATTAGAATGTAATGATAGTGTAGAAAATATTCACATTATCATTTACTTGAAGTTGATATGCATTATAAGTTTGCTAATTTAATAATTACTATCTTAAAAGATATACTTTCTTAAGATGACTTTTAATTAATTGATAATGTAAAAAAGCTTTACATCTATGCTTTTATTGTGCACAAAAATTAAATTCAAGTTTTTATTATGTTTAGTTCATCAAATAAAAACTTGTTAATTAACTGTAAATGCTATCAGGCATTTTTTTCCCCATCAATCTACAAATTACATTGGATCCATTCCTTTTTTTTTGACAAAATGTTTTTTTTTTAGTTTAGTTTTTCATTTTGGGCCAATGTTTAATAAAATCAGGGGAACTACTATTGGTCCCGATCTCGTTTCTATTCACCCCACCAATATTTTCAATTTCCAAAAATGTCCTTCCCCACATTGTATTGTGAAATCATACTTTTGTTGTATTAGTAAAGGTGCAAAAAAAGTTATACAATGGAAGTATGACTCCATTGTGTAAAGGGGTCGAAAAAAAATAACGGAAATATAATTTCGTTTTATATTTGTCAAGGAATCATGTTTCCGTTGTATATATTTTTTCGCCCCCACTTAATTCAATGGAAACATGATTTCGTGAGGCCAAATATTCATGTGAAAATGTAATTCTATTTTGGCAAAGGATTTGTGCAGCGATGGATGTGCACAATGACACAGTGGTGGTGGAGTTGTGCGCACGGAGCCTCAAAGGTGGAGGTTGTGCACGCACAAGGGCTCTGCATGACAATGATGATGGGGACTGGTGACGATGTGCGGTGTGTGGTGTGGAGGAGATGGAATAGGATGGTGGCCTAGTGTAGAGGTGGTTGGTGGTGATGATGGTTGCATAAGTGTGGCTGAGGGGAAAGTGGAGCCACAATTCTAGATCTAGGCAGGGATTGGGTGAGAAAAAGGTGGGGGCACAGGGAGTTGGTGAGAAGATGAGGGAAGGAAGAAGAAAAAGGGGCAAAATGGACTTTTTCATGAAAAGGTTGGGGCCAATAGCAAAGTTGGACGTGGCCAATAGCAGCTCCCTAAAACCGCTTTCCCTCCATACTAGTTTGGCCCATAAAAGCAATACTTTATGGGCTTTTAAGGCGCTTTCTTTTCAACCAAGCCTTCTTAGTTTCTGTCTTAACATCGTTTTAGCTGATTCTAGCGTCATTTCGCTACTCGCACCAGGGTTTTAGCTTTTCTAGAATTCGTTTGAGAATTGCACTTCGGAATCCTCTCCAATCTCCATGGATTTTTTGCAACATAGCTCATCTGAAATGGACCAATTCTACACTGTTAGTTTACATATAAATGTGTTATTGTATATCTATGTATTCGTTGGTGTTATTACGCGGTGTTTGTATTTTATTGTTGTGGTAGATTCATATGAATTATAATTTCCGATAACCTTGCTTCCTTTCAATGCACTTGTTTCTGAAGAGTGAGTGAGTTATGTGCTTACTGTGTTTTCCCACTTTCGTGTTTGTCGCATAAAAATTATTGGAAGATCACAAAATTTTCAACGGTTTCACTATTTTATAGCATTGCCAAATGTTTGCAATTGAACTTGAATAGTGGAAGGGTAAGCTGTAACAAGTTTCTTGGAATAATGTATTAACCTGCTAATTAGAAAATTAATGTTAAAAATAGCAAAGTCTTGTGACATGTTCCGATGATCATTTTTATTGATAAGTCTTGGTAGTGGTACTTACGACTTCGACTATCTTACAAAAATAAAGAACACTTAGTCTAATATGCATATCCAATCGAAATATTTATCATTATTGGATATACTGTATCATTTGTTTCATGGATACAGCTACAAGTATCAGTAGCAATGTGGGTGTGCACGACTAAATTTCTAAACTAAGCTGTGGGTACGCGAGGGTTCCATACAGAAATATAAAAACATACTCAAGTAAGCAAAAATAATTACATGGAAAATAGAATGATACAGAAAATGAATTTAGGGTGTTAATTTGATAGTGCAAGAGTCAAGGTTGTATCATAACATCCTTTATGGTATAAAATTTAGCAGTTCTAGCTAGCTTTCCTGAGCTTCGTTATTTGATTGTTATGCCTGTCAGTTATCAGTACTTGGAGGTTTAAGTTCCTAGGTGTGCCACTTATAAGTAGCCTAATCCTTTTTCATGGGTATTCTTTTTCCTTTCATTAAGATAGTTCTATTTGATCTGACATATTTACCATATATAGAAGAAAAAGAAGTGTCTTTGCCTGAGTATAGACTATAGTAGTAAAACTTTAAGCTTGTTCTCCAAATGCAGCAAGAACGGCAAATAGCCATGGCTAATGAAATGGTGTGGCAAAGCTGACAAGCACATGCTGGGGAAAATGCATCACTGGTACACCTGGGGGTAAGTTCAGTTCTAGTGAATCTACATGTCTTTCAAACTGTGCTCATCGTTATATTGAGATGAGCGTCCTAGTCACATGAAAAGGTTTCAGAGCATGCGATGAAGAATTTAATGAGATATATAAAATGTTAACTATTAAAACTAAATATTATATAAAATAATTATGTCATTATATAATAAAAAAGTTGTATAAAATAAAAGAATTATATAAAATAGATAATAAGTGAAGATAAAAAGTAAAAACAATAATAACGTATTTTTATATCATAACATAATAATTCAAATTAAAGCAACTAATTTTAACCAGATTGTTTTGATTTGAATTGGTTAACAAATTCAAATCAACTTAAATAAATATAAATCAATTCAAATTTAATTTTACTCTAAATCCAAACTGATCCAATCTATGAATACTCTTAATTAGTTCCCTTTTCTAGCAACCCCAACTTTAACAAATCTTTGAACACTCTTAATTACTAGTTTGATCTTTTAATTTACATCTGTAAAATTGTCTCATTACTCGTTTGAACTTCAAATTTACATCTTTAAATTTGTCCTGACAGGCTCACACTGTGCACTATACAACCTCTCTAGTTGAGCAACTAGGCACAGTAGCCCAATTTGATTCCCCAAATTCTGTTATGCTTTCCTGAACTTCTTGAGTTGCTTCCCATAGATGGTGTCTAAGTGAACTTTCTTGCCCCTCCACTACTTCTGTGTGAAGGATCCTGCTTAAATCCAAGGACTTATCAGTTAATCCACTATCTTTGCTTTCACTGTCTTTGCTACGTGCTTCATTGTCAAACTCATCTCTATAATTACTTTCCTCCTCGTCTTGTTCATTGTAAACTGAATTCCCTAGTAATTCCATACTCCTGGGGCGTCTTTTCATCATTGGGCTTACGGGCCTAATACCCGTTCTTTGATGTGAATCTAATGGCTCCCTTGAAACCTTAGACCTGAAATTATTCTTGGATGGAGGAATTCTGGTGCAGAATACTTCTTTGAAGTTGTTAACCATCCCTCTGTTATATGGGTTGGTTTGTGGGTCATACCGGTATTTAAAATTTTCGTAAGTAGACTGCAAATAAGACAGAATTTTCATTAACATACGTTAGAAAACCAAACTAGGAATGCACCATAGTTCTTCATTGTTTACTTGTATCCATATGATCCATACAGCATATTACGTCATTGTTTCAAATTTAGAATTTAAAATTTAGAATATATGCAATAAACGATGATTTCATGCGCATAAAAATAGTGAAAAGTCAAATTTAACGTTTGAAAGAATTATGAGCTGAATGGCATTGAAACCTGGTTTGTGCTGATGAGGTACGAGTGGAAAACAGTGAGACCGCCGACAAACCAGACACAAAAGAAGGTGTAAACTATTAATACGATGGATGCTATAGTTTTGGACATTGCTTTCCAAATTGATATTTCCTCGGAGTCCTTGATCTTCACAATGTAGACCCAGCAAAAGGCATGTACATATAAGCAAAGCAGAGTGGCAGAGAAAACAAACATGTAGTAGAACCTGTAATTTCGCTACAACCATGTGCATACAACCAAAGGAAAAAAAGAAGAAGAAGGGTCATTCAGCGACTTCCAGATTATATTCATATATCTAATAAAAACATAATTGTTTATTCATTCGGGTGCTGTTCTGTCACCTCCACGAACCAATCCAGGAAATCAAAAAACTTATCAGAATAATAAAAAAAAAAAACGTTGTTTGTCCTTATACATGTTGCATTGTAAGTGATAGCAGAAAATTACCAACACACCTGCAAAATAATCATCAATTACATTTCTTTTCTTTTTTATTTGGGGGACGGGGGCAGAGGATAAAAATATGCATTCATTCAAGAAGAATATGATCAGCATATTAAGTTATTAACAATGACTATAGACTCCTACAGATACAAGGAATACATTCAAATGCCAGTATCGGAATCTAGGGCTATGTATATAACCTATGTATAGTTTTCCTTGGGTACCATAAATGTGAAGTTATGAAAGAATGGTTGTTACCAGTCCAATACACTGACCAACCCATGGGCAGTGATGATCAAATCGCTCCACGCAGTTATCACAGACTGAACAATGAGAAGCACGGAGGGGTCTGTAGAGCATGCAAGTATCACAATATTTGACTTTCAATGTTATACCATTAACAATTACATCCTTTGTTCGTGGAAATCGTGACATTGAAATTTGGCCATTGTTGCTATTATCAGTCCAATGATAGTCATCTGTCTCCGGAGGCTGAGCATTACGTGGTACAATGCCAGGATCTCTGGCTGAAGTCACTACTAGGGTGATCAGAACCTGAGAATACATTTCAAGAGTTACGACTTAGGAGTAGAGTGGTGAATGAGAAAGATTGTGATGTAAAAGATCTCAATAACCGCATCAATTTTCACTCATATAAGCAGAAAAAAAAATAATACTAGAGAATGGTGCACATTAGTATTTGTTTATCCATTTATGTTCAGATTTGCTCACAAATAAATTAAGAAGGCTTTATTTAATTATGATCAAAGTCTTAGTACAAAACTAAATGCTGAAGTTCATATCTTATTCAGCGAGTATTTACGAAAGCAGACATGATCTTTATACCTGACTAATATTTACCAGAGCCTATGATATTTTGCTTCACATTAAAATGATACTCCCTCCACTCCGACCTCTCAAAACTCTGTCTCCTATTAGCATTTCTTAGAAAATAATTTTGAATGTACAGGATAATAATGTTTAACTTATAGTTGGAAAAGGAGTTCCTTTCAAAATATATAGATGAATTTTGAATGCCTTTTGACTTTTCAGCCATTTACTGGTATAATTTTATTAAAATTATTACATCGGTAGTAAATGAAAATGATATGTACTGATGTACAGTAACTAAATGCTGAGCTGCAGGCGCCTGCAAGTAAGACAGAACAAACAGAATTTTAAATGGAATGATAAATACAGGCACAGTATCGATGTTGGAAATGGAAACTTAAGCAAGAAAAGTTTTGTAAGGATGCGCTTGCTCCAGATAATAGAGATAGACTGAAACTTAATTGAGAAAAACTAATTAAATAAGATTTAATAGAGTGAAATATAAATTAGTTGACGGTGTGTCTTAAGACGGGAAAAAATTATAAGTTCGATGAAGGATTAGAACTGTTGTTATCTCTATGTTCCATATGGTCCATTTTTAATTATTTTCTTCTTTATCTTTTTCCTCCTTTTTTCCCTTCTTTTTTTATCTTATTATTTTTTTTTCAACCTCATCTTTATTATTAGTTTTATTTATCACCAATCTCAATTAACTTGGATTAAAGATTACGTTGATGTTTTGCTTCAACCCCTTGCTTCGTGATAAGTTGTCATCATCGTCATTTTTATAGCAGGATTACATGATTCCCTCGAGAATGTAGTAATTAAATCCAAACATGTTCATTATCTTTTCAGATCTTCCATTTAAGGCAATGGAATAGAGAATCCTAGGATAATAAAAATGTGAAATTACGCTATCGTGCTGATAGGTTTCAGAGGCACCTCTAACAAATTATCAGTGTGTTTGGATAAGACAGAAGAATCATTCACACACAAATGGGGAATATTATGAATATCGCTCAAATAAAATGAGAAACTACACATTCGCACATTTGTCTTTACATAACAAATTAATAGATACGAAAAAAAAGAGAGACAGTATTGTAGGATAACATGTTAAATTGTTAATGTCACGCATAAAGATTAAAAGAAAATAAAAATACCGTATTATATAAAATGTTGTTTAAATAGTATAACTCGTATAAAAGAAATAAATAGTCTCTAAAATTTAGTAACAGTCTAAAATTTTTTAACTGTGTAGGAGGTTTGGAAATAGAGTGTGTGCTTTCTTTTTTGTGAATGAAAGGAGCTAAAAAATCCAACACAAACTAAGAACCGCGAGAAAACACGTGGATGAAACATCCGCCATTACAACACTAAGATGAAAATGAGTTCTATGTACCTTGATTCTTTATTAATTATCGTCTAAGAACTGTTTACACTTTTTGAATACATATAAAATTAAATTCCAGATAAAATAGGCGATTGTACAGGGGAGCACGAACAATTATTGAGCATATATTAAAATGAATCATGGTGTCATGGATCAATGAAGGAGTAAACATTTTAGAAGAAAAAGCTTACGAAGAGTGTGAGAGCAATAAGCACAGCCATTATTGACCATCCGGTGTGGTGAGGAAAATCATCTAACAGTTTCCTTGCAACCATACCACAGAACACAGCTACGGGGAGAATGATAAGAAATATCGATATAAATATAGATTTCACATCAGGTCCAAATATAAATCTCCCTCCACAAAGAAATACCTGAAAAAATAAAATTGAACCACGAATTCAGAGAGCGATCGAGAACAAAGTAATGTGTTATTAAACAGCAAAAATTCAATTATTCAGAAACAGCACAGCGTGGAGAGTTGTTCAATCTCCACTCAGCTAAAGAAACTCTACAATTTTTCTCTCTGCATATTCCGAGTCAACTCGGTGTTTAGTGACGCAGAAAACTCGGACAGGTAAATATGAATCAGAGAAAAGTGATCGGAGAAAGTTGCGTGCGACTTACGTTACTGCCTTGCCAGACGCGATAAGTTCTGACCTGTGACGGAGCGGAGGTGGCGCCGGAATCTGGATTTTCCTGCGGCGGCATTGTGTGGGAGTGAAGATCGCAATTAAAGTGGTAAGGCAAATGATTAACGAATGAATGAATGAATGAATCAATGAAGATTGAAAACTGAAGGACGCCACCTCTGGTCAAAGCCTCCAAGGGTGAACGTAAAGACACATCTTCTCTCTCCTCTTTTAATGTTTTTTTTCTATTCCTTTGACTTTCCTCTATTCTTAATTTTGTACGCCTTTTTAGTGAATATCATTAACTTTTGACTTAATTGCACTTCTAGTTTCCTTATGTATTTTTGTAATTTTCGTTTTTATGTTTTAAATTGAGCCGTTTTCATTTTTAAATTTTATTTTACTATATATCATATGTTAAAATTGATTTTTTATTTGTTTTACATCTAAATATTAATGATTTTTTCATATCATCAGTGAGTTTTTGCTTAATTGGTAGTACTGTAAACAATTGATCATGTGGACAAAATATTTGAAATATCAAATATTTTAAAAAATAGAATTGATGTGAGTTTTTTAATCTCCTTTATTTATATAGTATTCGTTTGTGATTGGAGTAATTTCAAAGATAGAAGCATGACTTCTTACTTATGTCAGCCTATTAATTAAGAGATGATTGATATATGGAACTTTTGTTACAAATTGGATTTTTTCTTAAAAAACACGCACACACTAAAAGAAAATAAAAAAAGTTAAGGGACCTAATTAAAAATTTGGTAAAAATATGAGAAATATGAGAATCCACAGAATGATAATTCTATAAAAAAAAAATATAAAATTAAAAGAGTAAACAAAATTTAAAATTTATTAATTAGATTTTTTTTTTCGATATCAAGAATTTGAAAGTTAATACAATAATGTTAATTTGTCCAGCACTATTATATAAACCAAGTCAAAATAATTAATTTGAAAACATTGTAGTCTACGTCAATGAGTATACTTTTTTATCCTACTGTGAGATTTTATTTGGGTACGGTATACAAAATACTCAATATAAATTCATGCTATATAAAGTCCAACACCAGTAAATAATCCAGTCGGTAAAAAATATTCCCAGTAACATTGACTCATGAGTAACTATGTCAAGGTTTTATACCAACATAAAGTCGGTTTGATAACTCACAATTAATTAATGCTAACATGATGCATTGCAGAATCATTATTAAAAAAAATAAGACCTAGAACATCTTGCGCCTTCAAATTCTTGGCTTTGATAATTAACCTCATACCATTCTGTAGTAACATATCTTTCGCCATCTCTCATCTCCTGGCTCTGCCTACAAGGTTGCATTCATAAACATCACAATCACATTCCTTCTACATAAATTTTGTCTTTAGTCTTTGGAATGAAATCATTTACGATGTGTGCAGGCTAGGAATTGGCTATGATTATGTAAAAATCTTTATGAAATTAAAGTAACGAACTTATAATATAGTGAACATATGATCGAGCAAATTGTAACCAATTTTTTTGTTCTATTGTGGAAATAAATTCTTTATCTTATGAGTGTTGCTGTAGGTGCTACTTGATCTTAATTTCCAGGTGCCAGTTTAAGATATATACACTAAGCAATAAAACCAATATTAGGTGTCTTAATTTCGTAGTTTCACGAGTTCATATATCAAAACTAGATGGTTTAAAATAGAATGCTATTTTGCTGTCATCTATAATGATCAAATATTGTTTTGAATGACATTGTCTATTGAATCAGTTAAATTTGATATCAATTATTTAATGGACTAAAGGTTTTTTTATATAGGAATCGGTGATGCGTCAGATGGTTTATAACAATTAATTTATATATGATTGTTCAACTAACTAAATTAAACTCCTTAACAATGGACTAAAGGTTTAAATTTATAAATTATAAATCTATATTTAAATGGTTGGTTTTGGTTTTGACATATTAAATAATAATAAATTGTAAATATGCCAGTAATAATACTTACTAAACAAATCATTCCAACAATAAACGAGATCTAAAATAAATTTTAAAAGATTTTTTATTGAATCTTTCTACTAATGACAAACGTTTTTCACTATTGGACCTAAAACGTAAGTTTTAAGAGAGTTGCTATTAACCCCTATAATTCCTCAAAATTTCAAGATTATCCCTCTCTGAAAAATATTATTGAATTGTGTTTTCGTTGCAAAAAAGGAGGTATAAATTTTTTGTACAATGAAATCGTGCAACAAATTCACACCTCTTTTTGTATAGTGGAAACACGATATTGTAATGTTTTTAAGAGAGGAGAAAAAATACACAACAGAATGATGATTTTATTGTGCAAGAGAGGGTTAAAATATGACAATACTACGAAAGTGTGATTTTGTTGTACAACGGAATCACACTTCCGTTTAATTTTTTCAGAGAAAAAATTGTACAACAATAGTGAAATTTTGCACAATGGAGTTATGATTTCGTTGAGTGACAGGTTGTTGATGCGCAACGGAATCATGATTTCGTTGTGCAACAGGTTCTGTTGCAAAACGGAATTACGATTCCGTTGTGCAATGGGTTGTTGTTGCAAAATTGTGATTTCTTTGTATATCAACAACATCAAAAATAATGAAATCATGTTGTGCGAAATTTCACAATAAAATCATGATTTCGTTTAACCATGAAAATGAAAAAAAAAAAAAATAATACCTAACAGCAGGGTGGTGTGGGGAAGGGAAGGGTTGTTTGATAATTACTCTTAACCGGTAGGGACCAAGAACAATTTTGTTGGGATCAATAATAACATTCAAACTTTAATTACTTTACCTATAGATCAATCATATGTACAAAATGTGTACGTAATTTATTATACCCAAAAGCTACTCTTTGAAATATATTAAAATTTTCATGTATTGACATATGTTTACTAAAGCATGTTCTTGAATGGAAAAAACCATTAAACAATAAATTCATAAGGACAGATAAAATTTTCATTAGAAAATCGTGATGTAAATACCTTTTTGCAAATACCTTTACAATTAGTTTATAGAGAAAAATAACAAAAAATTATTTATTACCCGGGCAACGCTGGGTCGATTAACTAATTGTATCCAAGAGATCGAGGGTGTATACGAAGTGAACATTGTTTGCTACGTGCTTCATTGCCAAACCCCTTTCTCTGTAATCACTTAAAGTGAACTCAATCCTAATTCCATATTTTCGGGGGTTCTTTCCATCAACGGCCTAGCCCTAAAATTGATCTTGGATGGAGGCATTCTAGTGCAACATATTTCTTTGAAGTTGTTAATTATCCCTTTGTGATATGAGTTATCTTTTTGACTTACAAGGGTGTACTTAGCATGTTCGTAAGTAAACTATACATAACTGACATAAGTGATAAGAGAATGATTTTCATTAGAAAACCAAACTACAAGTGCACCATAGTGTCTCTCCTCTCATAACAAAGCATGTCGATGGCAACACGATGAGGTGCTGACAAAGACAATGTATCTTAGTTTAGCCATTTTATTTTGTTTTTTTATCCTATTTTAGACTTCGAACGTCCATTATCAACTTCTATTTTTACAAGTGAAAACATAATTAATGCAATTATGATCTCTCACGACCTAAATTAAAATAGTTACGATCACTCAAAAATTGTCATATGTTCTGTCCTTTGCTCTATTGACAATTAAACTTTAGTTATTTGATCTTTTTCTAACTGTTTTCTTTTCTTGTATCAATGATTATGGTTAGAAGAGTAGCTACGTGCAGCAAAATTATCGGGTCTTATAAATTGATAGAATTTCTCTTCATCCACCCCCACATTTTTAAGTACACCCCCTTTCCTTTACTTTTAAACATAGTTGTGAAAACCGGTTCAGAACGGCCAGTTGGACCGATCGAACCAGGAAACGGTGCAGCATCTGGGCTGAGTCGATCGTTGAACTGACCATGCATATGGCTCGGTTTGGCCCGGAGAAAATCGGGCAATTTCCAAAGACCAGGCAAATCGACCAGATTTTAGGACTCGAACCGGGTTGGTGCACAAAAAAAAGCTTGTCACTCACTAAAATCAGCTCTATGCTCTTCATTCGTTCTTCATCTTTATTCGTTCACGCTGCTTACGCTCACCGCAGGACTGTTGCTTCAGTCACACACGCAACACTGGTGAACATCACACTACTATACTCACTACTCATGTTCTATATCATTCGTTCACGGATTTTAGGAATTATTTACCTCTCCCTTGGTTGCAACACTAGCGAACAAATGGCACAACACTGGCGAAGCAACACTAGCAAACAAACGGCACAACACTGGAGGAATTATTTATGTACCCAACAAATTTATATATATATATATATATATATATATATATATATATATATAACCTTCATCAGTTCATGATAGATTTCATGATATATAAAATTAAAAACAAATGAAAGTATATATAATTAATATATAACTTATTATTTGATGTTTTTTTTTAATATTTATTATTATACAACAAAATTTTGTATTAATCTTACTGAGTAACCTGAACTCAAATTTTTGCCAAATAGTTGCTCATTTTTATTGAATATTTTTCTCATTGTTTTATAAATCACACTAGATCGACTTATTCAATCCGGAACCAATCTAGTGATTAGTTCGTTATTTTCCAAAAACTTGGCTCATCTCAGAATCAGTGAGAATCAGTGCAAATTAAAAATCAGTTTAAACCAGTATTAAAAAAATTCAATTTTTCGATTTTATTTATAAATTTAGTTTAAAATATTTTAAAGATAAATAAAAATACAGATTACACAATGGCATACATTATTTTAGAAATTATTATTAACTTTTATCTCATAAAAACAGATCATTTTTGTTACGAGAATCCAAAGTTGGCACTTGTGCCAACACTGTCTGGGAAGTTAATTGTATTCGAAATATTGTTTTTTGTCTGCAATAAAGTCATTCCTTGTTGCCTCATTGAGGCCAGGATCAGGCAGGTACTTTCGTCAAAGAAAATGGCACCACCTTTGCTTAACAAGGACAGTTTCAAGAAACCTGAATTAAATAAAATTTTCACATCTGAATGTGATTGTGCCAGAACGAATTAAAAGAGTTCATAATACCAGCAACCCTTTTAGATTATGTAGTTACTACTATATGTGTGTCACATTGCCACGAATTCTAATAATCTCGTTTTAAGCAGAAGAATTAAAAGAGATAAGTATTACTGGTTAATTGCCTTATAACCAATTTAAAGGACTGATTTATTATTTTTATTTTTGAAAGAATGATTTATTTAAAGGAAGAATTCATCTTTGTGTAAAATTTTCTTAGTCATAATGGTCACATGCCTCAAATAAAATTAGTCTATGATATAGTGAATTAAAAGACATGCTTAATCTGTTGCCTATAAAAAAAAACCTTTTCTGCCATAGTGTCAATTACAAATCCAATTTGTGGTCTATGATTAATTAATCCAATCAACGAGCTCTAACAATCCCAGTGACTGATCCAAAATGGCAGCTAGCTAACTCTAATTAATTAACTAACGATCTCATTAATATTATTGTCCCTATGGTGACTATCCCCTTCTTGTCAGTGTTGGCAACAATGAATAACTGTAGTGTATAGTTCTTGTACTCATTGATTGGCGATTCGGGATTGGGAGGCAAATCCCTAATTTCTTGACTTCTTAAAATTGTACTACAGTTTAGTTGACATCAAGAAATACTATCAGTAGTAATAATATTATTTAATTAACAATAAGGTGTGGTTTACACTTTACACTTTACAGTAGTACAGAACTACCGTAAGGTTAACTCACAAACATTCTATTATGGCAGCGATAGAAGTTAGGAGTGCACTTTGTTGAATGTAGACACCAGAAAATTATCAAGTGGCACCATTTGTGTGGCCCAGGTGGCATCCAATTATTCACAGGGACAAGGATTAAAAGGGTCACGTTACCTTGAGTCATGTTGGGGGCGATTCATCATGATTCATGAATGAAAGAAATGAAGGAGTTGTCCTAAATTGATCTAGGCATTTAATTCCATGAAAGGCATTTCCACGGCTGACATTGAGATTGAGATGAGCTTCATGTGAACTGTACGTGGAACGTGTCTGGTGGAGGGTCCACCCCCCATCATTGCGTTAACAAAATAGACTTCAAGTTCAAACCATGATAATAATAGGGGTTACGGTTACACTTCCTTCTAAATTTCAAATGAATTTGTATAAATGTGTGGCTTTGGAATTTTTTGCTATAAAACCTTATATATATGGATGAATATTGTGTGAATTTTAAAATTTTGGGATATAATATGAATATCATATATACATGGTATGGATGTGTGGTGTTTTACTACGAAGATTGAAGTGGCTTGGAACACTAATAGTAATAATTTATGAGTCCCGATTTTTGACACACATAGTTTTAAATATTAGTTAAATATTCTTATTTTCTCTCTATTTATTTCATCATGTGAAATCATATCATTTATTATATTTAAATTTTTTTTTCTATTTCAAGGTGTCAAAAAATCTTTATCTGAAATTTATGAATGTAAAAAAAATCAGGACTTATTTATACAGATATCCAAAATAATTTAGCAATACATTTAGTATTCAGATTCACGAGAATGTGAAGGGTCGCATTCTTTCAAAGTACAGAGAAGAGGAGAGTTCGACTATTAGCTAGGCACCAAATTATTGCATTGGTCAATTTTCATTTAAATCAACTTGTGGTACTAGCTCTTTGAGTAAATTCCAGCTGATTCCAGATACGTACCAAAGGTTTTAGCCACACAAAAAGAAAACCTGGCCTAGAAAAACACAGACACACACACACACATTCAAGAAAAACGTATAACAAGGTATACTAAATACTCTTAATTAATTATTAGTGTTACTAAACTGGTCAGTTCAGGACCTATCCTTGTATTTGAAAACAGGTCAAGACACCATATTAACACGGAAATTACGATATGTAACATACTAGAGGATATAGGTTTCTTCCAAGGGAGGGTCCAAATATCCACTATAATGACTATATCAATCAAATGGGGCGAAAGTGATGGAAGTTTGATAGGAAACCATCGTTGCAATTTGATTCACTACCATATACACACCAATGATTTTAAATTTAAATAAATTAATTGGTATTGTAATGTGTCTCTTAGAAAAATTAGGGCCTTAGACTCCATTCTCTTTTCTCTTTTGGGTTTCTTTAGACTTTAGTGTCATATCACCCATAGTTTGAGGCACTTGGAAACGTCAAGAATCAATATTTTGTTGTATGAACTAGAGCACATGCATGCACTAAAAGATAAAAGCAACCACCCTAGCTCAAATGATCACAACCACCAAAAATATATAATATTAATATTGACGTCTGGTTTTTGTTCTTTTTTGTGTGCTTCCCCCGCTCCCCTAGGGCAGCCAAAATCGAACCCTCCGCATAACACATTATAACCTAAATAGAATAGAATATATAAATAAGAGAGGGATGAAAAGAAAAGAAAAATATGAGATAAAAAAATGATTTAATAATGAAAACAAAAAATTATATAACTTATTGTATTTCTTTTTAACGTTTAAATACGAACTATTTATTTGACGGGCAGTAACAGATCTAAGAAATGAGGCGCTAGTGGGAACAAAATATTTTTTTAAAAAAGTATAAGACATAAAAATGAAGAAATGATTTAAATACATAAAAAATAAGATGTGTAAAAGATAAAATTTTAAGATAAATAATCATGATTTTATTAAAATAAAATAATGCATTTTGTTTACTCTCGGATGAGAATAAAACACATAAAATTAGAGGAGTAAAATATACAATTTAAAAATATATACGTAAATTTATTAAAATAAAATGGTGTATTTATCCACTTCAAACAGCGTATTTCCGCTACCATGGACAGGGACTTCCATTGTGGTTGTAACTATCATTTTAAGCGCATGAACTTTCATCACAGAAAGCAGGTAGAATTTTAATTTGGAACTTTGAATAGTGGCAGAGGAGTCTAGGAAGGCGACGCCAGAGCCTTTGTTAATCGAGTTAGTATTTGTTATAGATTAATTGTCCTATACCAGGCTCTTTAACTAAAAGTAGAAGAGGAAAGGAAAAAGTTGGGAGGTTAAATAAAGTTATGTAGTTGTAAAAGATAAGGGTGACGGAAGTAGGACAAATATGATAGTTTAAAAGAGAATAATGGAAGTTTAAAGAGGTATAGTTTAAAAATAAAATTATCTAACAAATTGTGTACACGTATAGTACTACTCCTATCATATATGATTATTAGTATAGATATCATTTTAATAACGATTACACGTGCTCGGACACCGTTGGTAATCACCTGAGCCATGTTGTCTTTCCAAAATATCTGTCCTAATTTTGTTCCATGTCATTGAATTATTGAAACATAGCGAAAAGTAATTAATATGAGAGATATGCTAGGCTGATTAGTGTGTGCTTAAATTTGATGTACCATTTTTCTGTCAAAAAAAAAAAACTTGATGTACTAGTATACATTTAGCCAATCCTAGGATTTTGTTGTCCGTTCCCATCATGGCCGGGGAAAGGAACATTTTATGTTAGACTCTTAATTTATTTATTTTTAAGAAGTGAGAGTGAGTGAGATTTTCACTTTTCTCACTCTTTCAATTAATTTTTTTACATAGAACATTGTTAACGGATTCAAAAAAATTTATATTATGGATAAATAATTAAATTTGTGAGAACAAACTTATGTTATAGACTAAATTTTTATAATTTAATTGCATATTATGGGGGCAATTTACAATTACACATGTTTATATTACATTAGAATTTTTTAAAATTTTGTGGGCGAAAATTGCCCCCATTGTCTTATAATGGTGAAATTGATTTTTCTTTAAGATTTTACTGTTTTTAAATTATCATTATTATGGGTATATTACTATCTTTAAAGTTAAATTAAAGTATACTTTATTTTAAATTATAAAAAATATTATAATTAATTTTATTATTATTATTATCTTCAAATTAAATTCTACTGTATTTTTAGGTCTTTTAAATTTTATTGTTTTAAAATATTGTTTTTATAATTATAATTATAATTATACTATTAATATCTTTAAAATTAAATCAAAATTAAGTGAAATGTTATATTAATTTAAAATAATACAATATAATTATATATAAAAAATATTTATGCATGAAATTACAGAAATTA
>PYAF01000205.1:586365-601661 GCA_007407185.1 Glycine tomentella | reverse complement strand
AAGTTATACTAAGTTATAAATGAAATTAATAATATAAAAATATGAAAACAAAAGTTTGTGCAGCTTTGATTAAATTATATTATATCACTTAATTTGAGGTAACTTATTAAATCAATAAAATAGTAATACCTGTGAGTCGAATATAATTAGTGAGATTGGTTCATTTGATTAACCTTTTGCTAATTATATATAATTTTATTATAAAATATTATTAAAATTAATTATTTGCCTTGACCATAAAAAATAAAATAAAAAATAGAACTCTTTCTTTTCAATTTGAAACTTATGATAAAAAAATGACCTCAAGTTTCACGTACATTATGATAAGGAACACTTTTGGAAATTGGGATCCTTTCTATATTGTTGCAATAATAATTCACATTTTCTTACATCATCGATGATAAAAAAAAAAAAAATAAAGTTAAACATGATCTTGTCTTCCACTTTTTTTGCTCTTTTAGCTATTGCTTTGATAATTTTGTAATAAAAATTGTTATACCTCAGGAGATTACATTCAATTAATTCTCGTGTAGGCACCACCGGATACTGTTTTGTCACATGGTTTATATCCAAAGTAGTGGGAATATACAGGGTGCTCTTTCTTCACTTTGCAATGGCGAAATACGAAACAGAAAAAAGTGAATCTTTTTTTTTTCTATTAAAATATTTTGCAGCCATGCACTCGCAGATAATATCATATCCTTTCTTCATTATTGGTTCAATTAAAAACCAATTACCTGACGTCATGAAAATAATTTTTGAAAATGAAAACCCTTACGAGAGTTTCTTCGTACTGAACACATACAGAGGGGAAAAATCATCATTATCCTTTCTTTTTGGGGTGGAGGGGTCTAACCTACGTCACGTCCCTTCGGCCATTGCAAATTTTATTCACACTTAAAGTCTCGCTGAATAATTGAAAAAATTTCATATAATTTTAATTAATTTTATGCCGTGGTACCTGTCCTTATCTTATATTTTTTGTTGGGTAACAATATGTTTAATTACCCAAGGCCAAGACAACTAAGAAAAAAACAAAACCCCAAATACACTTGTTTATTTTGGAATTATTATATATATCTCTACACTATATAAGTTTCTTTAAATGGTTACGAGTTAATCCAATTACATAACTTTGTAATCCTAGCTTTTTGCGAAAGGTGGAGGAGAATATATAAAAATGGGTGATATATATGGATAAGGGATTGGAGCTTTTGCCAACAATATAATATTAGTTTTTAATTCATTATGGAAATACGAATACCTATTGGCGTATTCACGCGAGTATTGCCTATTGTGGCTAAAATGTCACAAACTCCATTAAATTTTACAGTGACACACACTCACTATATACCCAGTCAGTAATTAATTGAGAAGTAGTAGTGTGCATTGCGGCTGATACCTAGCTAGGTCAAGAAGCAAAGGCGTTTCTTGTTTAAGTAAGACAGCATATTCTCCATAACGAAGCTGGGTTTATTTATCCACCGTTAAAATCCCTCCTTTATGCCAAAGGAGTTAAGATCCGAACATCAAATGCGATTACACATCAAAAAGAAGATATCCTAGCTTACAGCTAGTTAGCTAGTGAGATCAATTCAGGATTTTACGAATGGGAAGGGTATCTCTCAAACTTCTTCGGAATCCTGCAAAAACAATGGAAGGGGACATGCAAGTGGGTTCACTCTACATATAGTGTGCACTTACCTCGAGTGCAATACAGTGCACCATGACAAATTCGGTTGTCTATTAGAATTTAATGTGGTCTCAACTGCACCATGACAACATGGTTTTAAGATAAAATGGAAAATGTAGAATTTTTCTTTTGGGTTATTAATTAAAATGTGTATAAGGGAACTCTCATCCATGTACAAAAGTGCAGCAAAATGATCAAAACTGTTTAATATTATCAATAGGATAAACTCACAATAAATATGAGAATACACCCAACTTCCCCTTCCCAATGGCTGAGCATGGATCGGTTACGATTGCATACGATATAAATAATTCAGACCTTACAAACTGAATAGGTATTAATCTAGATCAATTTCGTTCATTTGGACTATCAATTAAGTCGGGTGGCGGGATGATCGGACTATAAATGTGTCAAGTGGGTATGTATGGGATGGTAGAAAATAGGAATATAAATCCAATTCTCTCTTGACATGTTGTTACTCAAAAAATCTGATTCGTGCAGACTCTTTCCCCAACTAACAAAGAGATAAGAATTGTCACATATGAAATTGGATATAATTTTGTAAAAGAATAGTCCACTTGTTTCTCAAGAAGAGATGAAAAACATACTTAATATCATTTGATTAAATAATCGATCCAGTCTCTTGTTATTTGAAGAGGAGTCTCGTGGTAGTTGGTGGTAACACGATGTTATAGTTTTTACTTTACACTTGAATGATGACACCCATATAAAGATTCAATTTGAGGCTCCCACCCTCACTGCCACCATTATCAAAAACATCAAGATGGACAGTGAAGTCAATAACTATCTCAACAACACCAATGGGGAGAGTAATTTGCCCATGCTAGAGAATTATCCCATGGAAGGAAGAAAGAGAGAAGTTAAATTTGTGGAGGACTTTGATGATGATTGAAGGTGACAAGAAATTGTTCTAGTGAAAAGAGGAGTTTGCAGCTATTTGAATATATATGCCTGAGGAAGATGAATAGTTTTCAAAAAGAAAGAAAGATAAGGTTGAGTGTTAGAATTACTGAGAAAATGCATTTAGAAGATATGTTTAAATTGGTGAGGGGATTCATTTTGAAATTGTTGAGTCAATATTTAGTAATAGTGGCCTATGGTGAGGTGATTGAATTAACAACTAACTAGACCATTTATGCTCTTAACTAGATCATTTATGCTCTTTGTTATTTCAGTGGATAGTCGAAGGATAAAATGTATTTTCATAATTTAATTCCTAAGTCTTTTTCTTATGAGTACAACATCTAGGCTTACTTTTCTCTATTTTTTAGATTTGCTAATGGTTATGGTGCTTCTCACAACTTGGTTATTGTGAACTTTTATGATATGATATTAAGCTTCATGTTGCTCCCACTACTATATAAAAAAAAATTAGGACACTGGAACAAAGACAGTTCTATGAAAATCGTCTTTAAAAAATTACTGGTAACATTTTTGTAAATAAATGAATGCGTTAACGAAAACCTAAAATCGTCGTAAAAACACTCAGATTGAAAATGATTTTGGTAAAAACCATCGTAGATGGGACAATTTTAATGACGATTTTAACCAAAATCGTCGTTGTATTTTCAATCTCTCTCTTAATGGAGAACCAACCTTAACTTTGGTCTCTTCTCTTCGTTTTCTCCTCAACCATGAAGAAGCTCTATTGTAAAGGAACCGTTCATCTCTCCTCCCCCCCCCCCCGGGGCATCCTTACCCTCACTCTTTCCCTCTCCCTATAGGACCGAGAATCCTCGCATACCTCATCTCATGCTCATCGAGCTTGTACATCTTGTAAACTCTCTAACTCAATTCTTTAAATTTCAATTCAATTCTCAAACAATGAACAAATTGCAGTGAAATCAACCATAATCGACAAAAGGACGAGCAATGCATGGTTAGACTGTTGTTGGAAGCCACCAAGGAAAGCTTCGATGTAGTCGCCATTCGTGTCGTCGATGCGTTCCTTATCCCCAAGTATAAATATGACTCTAGCAAAAGTAGTTCTATGAGTAAGTTTTTTTTTCGTTCCTTGCTTGATTTGCCTTTTGGAAATGAAGAGTGGCGGGAAGTTCCTCATGGAAGTAAGCTAGAGGTATAATTGGATTGAGTACTCATTTGTGGCTTCAATTTTCTTCTCAATAAAGAGCTCTCTACTTTGATTTTAATTAACATAGCGATTACAGTTGTGATGTTTGCAACAATGTGTATTCTGCAGGTGATGACTTGCAGGCCAAGGTTAGATCTTTTCATCAATCTCCCAACTCTACGCAAACTTGACAACATGCTTCTTGTGAGTGTTGGATCTTAATGTTTTCATGGTATGCGCAAACTTGAGATCATGCTTCTCAATAAAGGTCTTATTGGCAGTATATCTAATTGTTTCCAGAGTTTGTTGTTGTCAACATGATGTAATTGATGAGTAGAGCTAATGATCTAGTTAATGAGTTTGTGATAATTTGTTTCATTGTGTAAATGAAAACATTAATTATCACCAATGTAGCTTCTACTATGACTTAAAGTAATAGTGTTTCTTATACTTGTCAGGAGCATTTATTTTGTGAGCTCGTGTTTTTGTGGCATAATAATAATGGTGATGTACAACTACAAATAAAGAGGCATTAAAAAAAATTTAAAAACATATGTTTTATGGAAAAATTATCTTAGAAAGTAATTTTTTAAGATGGTTTTCAGAAAATTGTATTCAAATCGTCAATTTTTTTAGATTTAAGAAAAACACATTCTAAGATGATTTCTAAGAAAATCGATGTAAAAATCGAGATAGTAAGACAGTTTAAAAATCGTTGTGAAAGTTAATACTTTTCATGACAACGGATTCAAAGACAGTTCAAAATTATCGTCGAAAGCATAAAATAACTATCCTAAAAAACCTTTTTTTATAGTAGTGTGCCAAACTCTTTTTTCTTAGTTCTACCCTCTCCATGTCTTCATGCTACAATCTCTAAAGCAAAACCACTCCCACAAACTTGTTTTCCTAAAGCCAAAATGACACACAATAGAGTAACAAGCCTTAAAAAGAAAAAATAGAAAATAAACAAGATTAAATCTATAAATAATGCATATAATAAGAGTAAAACAACAACATGCTAATTAAATGTGATGTAAAACGCAATACATCAATGGTCTACTTAGTTGATGGATAACTTTCTCTTTCATGGTTTACTTTCACTTTGATTGGTATATTGAATCCTATTAGATTGTTGTGGGAAAAAATAGAATATATATATTGAATGATAAAGAATAATTTTGGTAAAAATCATATTTGTGAAAATGCAAAAGAGTTAATTTTTATCTTTTTCAAGACTTTGTTTCTCTTTAAATCTCTTATATAGTCTCTTTACTTACACTCATTTAACTCCTAATAGTTTAAAAAATAATTCATGGCATTTTTCACGTAAAAATCACTTACACCAATGTTTTACAAATAAAAATCCTTTTGTGGGAAAGCAGATCAAAAGAAAGAAAAAACGAATATGTATAAGGAAGGTGGCGTGGAGGACCAGAAGCAAGCCAATTATATGATAGTGCTACATATAAGAATTCCAAACTTTTAAATAAAGTTATTAATTAATGAATAAATATAGTTGGGAATCGGATTATTCGTCTTTGATTTCTTAGTTATTTCTCGTCCAAATATTTTAGTTTTGTTTATAAGTTCAAAATATGATGTTAACAAAAAATTAGATATCTGTATTAACCAATACAATTATTAAGTTATTTATTAAGTAATCCATTTAAGATAATTAACGTGGTCTTTGATAATTAATTGAAAGAAATTGGACGGAGCCAGCATATATATATATATATATATATATATATATATATAACATTAGAATAATTCGAAGATGGAGAGGTTACATCATGCTCCTCGATTAAAACTTTTTGGTGGCTGTCAGCCCAATTATTAAAAAGAAAAAAAAGAAAAAAGAAAGAGAAACACGTTTATTATGAATATCCACATAAAGAGTAGCGCATATTCATTTGCCTGTCGCTAACTATAGTTCGCAAGGTGGACCCGGAATCATAATGCAAATAATGCCAAAGATGGTGATATTGGGGGTTACCACTTACCACGGTAACATTTTGTATGGTAAAGTTCTATCAAATAGAGGACTCACACACCCTGACCCCCCTTAGGTAATTCAATTCAAGTATATGAAACCAGACCCAGGTTTCAAAGTATATATGAGTTGGAAGGCTTTAAGCCACTTGGTGGGTGACACATCAGAAAGAGCCATGGTGGGCCATGGGAATTTTGTGTATGTACCAGTAATAGTACTATCTTAAATTATTTAACCCGTGTGTGTACAAGAGATATATACAAATGAGGTTAGAGAGGGTAATAGGGTAAGAAAGGTGTTTGGATACATAGTTAAAGCAAATGGCGTTTGGGAGGAACAACTGGAAAGTGTACGTGTTAAAGTTAAATTGATGTATCGCATTCCCGTTTGCAAGTTGACCGAGCTCTCCATACTTTTTCCCCCCTATAAATACCCTTGAACTATATGCATATCGAATCGTGGGATTTAGAGAGAGAGAGAGAGAGAGAGAACTTCAACTGAGGGTGAGAGTGACACAAATCTAGGGAGAGCACTACTCTAAAAGTTTCTATTAGATTCTTCAAAACATGACCATGCATCGCGAGTCTTGGGCTTTTGTCTTCGGCGTTATGGGTATATACTAATACTAGCTACCTACAGTCATCTAGTATTTTTTATAAAAAAATAAAATAAAATTGTTCAGTATAATCCATTTCCATCTCCATATCACGCCACATTATTCATCCTCATCATCATCTTGATTAACCTCTTTCTTAATTCATCTAGTTTGGTATGATTTTCCTATCATTTTGTGCATCCTCGCCAATTAATCCTTAAAGTTGACGTCAAACTTCCACTTTTATTTTTTGTTACTACAGCAATAGGTAGAACATGCATATTGCATGGCCTCTAATGCAGTTAGGAACATATATTGGATATAGCAATATACTTAATCTATTCATATGTACGCTTTTTAATAAATATAATTATTCCATATATATATATATATATATATATATATATATAGTGTTAAATGAGAAAATCATGTCGTTATAACATTTGATCACAAGCTGATGGATGTTTCTTTTTGCTGTTAATTTTTTTTACAGGCAACATCATCTCCTTTGGAGTGTTCCTTTCTCCATTGTAAGTGAATTTTAATTATTATTTTTGGTTTCAGTATATATATATATATATATATATATATATATATATATATTTGTACTCTCTGTATTAATTAATCTTTAAGAAGGCTAATTTCATGAATATATAAATATCTGCGTGTGTAGGCCAACCTTTTACCAAATCTACAAGAAGAAATCCACTGAAGGGTTCCAGGCACTTCCTTATGTTGTTGCACTGTTCAGTGCAATGCTTTGGATTTACTATGCTTTCGTCAAAAGGGAAGCTGCCCTCCTTCTCATTACCATTAACACATTTGGAATCGTTGTGGAGTCAATTTACCTTACAATCTTCCTATTTTATGCCCCAAGGAAGCCTAGGGTATTTATCTTATATAACCCTCCTTTATAGTTTTCTTAATTTATTTTCTTATTATTAACTATTAAATTAAACTGAAATTAAATCTTTCTATGTATATTTATTAATTTTTTGTCTTGGCTGGGATCACAGCTTACAACCATCAAGCTTCTTCTCTTACTGAATGTGTTTGGGTTCGGAGCCATGCTTCTATCAACTCTCTACCTGTCAAAGGGAGCAAAGCGTCTTGCTATCATAGGATGGATTTGCCTTGTTTTCAACATCAGTGTCTTTGCTGCGCCTCTCTTCATTATTGTAAGAATTTTACAAAACCTAATTAATCATTTTTTTATTATAAAATTTGGAATAGAAAATTCAATTTCATTCTTTTGTAGTAGTTTGGTTGAGACAATGATTAATTGAATTGTTATGATCAATACTTGCAGAGGCGAGTCATAAAGACGAGGAGCGTGGAATACATGCCATTTACTTTGTCAATGTTTTTAACCATCAATGCTGTTATGTGGTTCTGCTATGGCCTTCTCCTCAGGGATTATTACGTTGCTGTAAGTTCAATGCTATCCTATTACCTACGTACATATTCATTAATTCTTTTACATCTGAACTATTAATTATTGTATTACTATTATTCTTAAAGGCACATACGTGTCTTGCTTACTTTGTCCGTTCCTTTTTTGGGAAATCCCTTTAATTAGTTTTTCATTTTGCTTTATATGTGATAATGTCGAATCAATAATACTACAAAATTAAATGTTGGCGTTCTCCATTGATGCGGAGTTCCCATGAATAAATCCAAGTGCAATATGGACACCCCATATTTCTAAGTGCATGATTATTTGATCATAACAACTTTTATGCGTAGGACAATTTAATATGATTCTTCTCTTCTTTTTGGATAAAGAGGATATATATATAAAGTTTGATTGAAAACAGATGAATTAATTAATTAATGTTTGCATTTGGACGATGCAGCTTCCAAACACACTTGGGTTTGTCTTCGGCCTAATTCAGATGGGGATGTATTTGATGTACAGAAACGCCACCCCAGTGGCACTAGAGGAGCCAGTGAAGGCTCAAGAATTGAATGGTCACATCATTGACGTTGTGAAGATGGGAACAATGGAACCGAATCACGCAGCTACTGGTGGTGCTGTTGGCAAAGTCTGAATATCACCATTGAGATTATATGAATGTGGAGAAACAAGGGATCGATGACAAGAAAATTTAAAAAAAGGAAATAACCTAAACGTTCAATTACTTTACTGAGTGAGGTCACATCTAATATCACTCATATCTACAATGCAAGAATAGTAAGTATTTGGTATAAGTGTTTGGTTCGATTAATGTAAAGGTGTGGTTTAAATTTGCCTGTTCGGGCAGATGTAACTGTTGGCCACAACACTTAGCCTCTCTTAATTTGGCCCATATCACTCTCATATTGTACTACTAAGTGTAACGTAGTATATTCTCTTCTCTCGGTGTATCCCCCAGTCAAACTCATTTCAATTCACCTTTCCCTTGTATACGTAATTAATGTTCGGGTAATGAAAATTAATTATTTTAGTAATTTGGTGCCTTTACTATTTAATTATCTATGTTTGCAATTTAATTCTCCATCATTATCCTAAGTATGTGATCAAATTGTATTGGTAATTGTCAAATCATATATAATTAAATGTTTATCATAAGTGATTAAAGCGATGAGAAGTGGGTTCCCTTTACTTTTCATGTGTCATGGAAGGGGGCAGATAAGCCCTCTTAAAAGTTTCTAAAAAAAAACTTTGTATATCTTGACGACATTGTTCCAAGTTAAGGACAAAAACGCCGGACATTATGATTATAGGATACTAATCCAATCGTGCTCGATCCGATTCCATCTTAAAAGGAAAGTGTTAAAATAAAGAAATTCCAATAATTAGAAATTGCAAAAGCTACGGATTAGAACGCCAAAACTATATTGACTCTTAATTAATTAAAATTTACTTAGGAGCGTTTGCTCAAAGCATAAACCTAAGATATGTAGGACAAAGTCAAAACATACAAAAAAAGTGCTCTGGATGAAACATAAAAGTGAATTGCTCATGGCCAAGGGAATCCATGCATATCTATTTGTCTTCTTTTGCTTGCACCTTCCCTGACTTTGCATTTTTGTATTTTAAAAAAATAAAACTTTTTCCTTTTTTTTTTCACTATTGTCTGGTGTTACCGGTTAACTAACTATGAGTTTTTTTTTTCACTATTTTTCATAGTTGGATTGGATATATAGATGACTCGATATAAACCAATCTGGCTTAATGTAACTCAACTTTGAATCAATGACCTAATTAATTTAGTGAGTCATATATTTATTTTGTTACAATTGAACCACATCACCTATAGAAAATTCAATTTATACCTTATTTATATTATTTATAAAATTTGAGTAATGATAAAGTTGTTGTCACTTTTAATTTTCTCTTAACTAATTTGTGTGTATTATATTATGTCTAGTAGTATATAACAATGATAGTTTTAATAAATAGATGATAATAATATATTTTCAATTCTAAATTAAGGTTATTTATACTAAATTCTAAAAAAATATGTTGTGTACTAATTTTTTTAAATAAATTAATAATTATGCTTCTAAATATATTAAATTTATTGAATTTTAAATCTTAAATATACAAGTTTATATATTATGAAATTATTAGAATTCTTCTAATATAGATTAAGTTATATGAATCAATTAGTGACTTGTTGAATTGATTTGTAATCCAATATCTTGATCGCATCGATAATCCGTCAAGAGGAAGTGTGATAACATTATTTTTTATATTAGTTTTATCATTACACTTCATACATATATATCTAGCTACTTTTGTAATTTAAGAATTTCACTTCTTCAATCCAACAATTTTACAAATTATATTAAATAGGTCCCACAAATAATCACACACTATTACATTTTATAACTTTTTTTTACGAAAATATTGATCCTATAATTTTTTTAAGATCACTTGTATGACGACTTGATCCTAATTAAGAATTTGTTCCAACAATAGATACTCAACCACCACACTGGTTCTATTTCTTAAACATAGTGGTGGATACCATTGTTGTGGATGACTTAATCTATATTAAAAGTAAAGGAAACATTTTCATCTGATGTACATATTTCATTGGACTATTTTATCTTTTGTTAATTTTTAATTTTTAGATTTTTTTTTCTTTATAACTACCCACTATTCTCATGTTATTTTTTTTAACTTCTTTTTTTTTTCTTATTTTATTTTTTAGTTAAAATAGATAGAGATACGCTCCGCTAGCTATAATTAAGAGAATGATAATATAATTAATTCAAGAAAAAGTGGTTGGAAAACCCTCACTGAATGGATTAATAGAGTGAAATCTCTGATTGCATGTTGTTGACACACTTACTCACGGTCCCACTTCCGCTTGTAAATATAAACACCGTATTTGTATTTCTCATTTTTTTTCTCTCTTTTTTTATTACGTTATATCATTAATTATGTTATTCACTTTTTTTTCTCTTCTTCTTATTTCTCTTTAGGTGCATGTCTACGTTTATAAGGTGCATGTCCAAAGATTTTTTTTATATAGAAAAAATGTTTAATTCTCCTAGGGAATCTGATATTTTGTATCAGATGACATAAAATCACGCTGATTTATATTGCCCCACCACTTCATGTTTCGTGGTAACCTCCCTTGCAAGGTAGACACACTGATCGTCTCAAAATTAAAAGACATATAGGGGGAGGAAATTTAAAGAAGACAAAGTTGAAATTTGCATTTTCTTTTTTAAAACTTTCTTTGTGTCATTTTCTCCATAGGAAAAGCTTGAGCCTTTGTCTATGTGTCGTTAATTCGTGTATGCTTTTAATAAAATGTCGCGTTCTGATATATCTTGGGACGAAAATTACGAAGGATTTGTTTCAAGTGATTAATTCAATTAATTGTTTTTGCAATTTCGGGAGTGGGGGGGATAAACTCGATTAAAGGGAAACGGTAGGCAGAGGAAAATGCACTAACTAAACGTGAAACGAAAGAATGGGCCAGAGAGAGAGAGATAATGCACCAAAGGATGTTGATGACTATGCGTCTCAAGATAAGCATTTGAAGGCTTTACGCAAGTAAGTGAGGGAAGGTGTTGCTCTAAAAGTTGCCTATGATTGTGTTGAAAGATAACCTTGCCATGCACAATACTTGGTTGGCTTGTTCCCGTGCTCAATCCTTCAAGCTGATGCGCCACCATGCATAGATAAGGGTGATGCAATACACCACTTGTTGGGTATCTTTTAAAGGCCCTCAAACCCCATTATAGTATTTGTCAACCATCAAACCCTGTCTTCTTCTATTGCTTTATCGTGTTTTAAATTTATCCTAACGTCAATGAAATGATCGATCGTCGTTCATTACATGAGCATGGGGCGCCAATTTATTATTATTGCTTTTCAATTTTCATTAATATCTAGTGGCCAACCTCTTATGTATTAGCCAATGATTGCCCCATAATACCGTCCTAGATTATATATATGATTTGGTTTTGGCTATTTTTATATTTAAGTGACTGGACCTGTACCATGTGTCATGCATCAACTTTGTGGTAGACCTTGCTTAGCTCATATATACTTTAATTCAATCATATCTTACTCTCCCTACCTTTTCTTCTCTTTAATTTCCTCTTTTCCCTGTTTAAACGTTTCAATCACTTCAGTTACATGGCCGAAAATTCATCTTAATACGTGTTCCATTTAACCCTATCATTATTTGCCACATGACCCATAGAGATTTTATGTTCCTACTTTGCTGTGCTGGTTCACCCTCACTCGCATGAATCTATCTGACAAAGAAGATATATGTGCTCGATTGTGTCCCATGAACGATTGTGTCTCATGTGCTCGATCACATAAAACCAATCTATTATTGAAATCTTATTTTCTTCAATATCCTTAACATTAATATTACATGTTCTATGGTATCAAGCAAACTATTTAAGATTTGGTCCTAGTACTGTCATGTAGGACTAATCAACGTTGATCCTTAATGACTAATGTACAATTAGACTTTTTTTCAAATTTTCGAACTTTCCTTAAATTGTTAAGTCTTAATTGAAAACTTTAACAAACTTCCTTGTCCCAACACCCGTCCCCCCCAAAACAAATAAATATGTAAATTAAAAAAATTCGTGTTAATTAAACAAAGATAAAATCTAACATAAATGGGACTATTTTTTTTTTTAAATAGTGCTGATAAGATAATTTGTTGTCAATTATATCACTAGTTATTTATAGTTTACCAGTTTTTTCAGGAGTAAAATATATATAAATAATCAATAATCAAATATGAAATGGCTCCAATAATATGGTTTTCAAGGCTCTTCAAATTGTTTGTTCGACTGACGTCGTTATACAATTTACGCATGATTTGTAATTCTCCGATCCGTTGCATAAAGATTAACTAATAATAGTCTAACTTATATAGTACTTAAAATTATATTATTTAATAAGCTACCAAATCTCCATTTAAAAAAAAAAAACTACCAAATCAAAGCATGTTACCTAGAAAAGGTAGTGTCTGAAATTACAAAAGTAATTAATTTTATTTTAAAAGAAACATTTTAAAATTTTGATTTTATTTGGAAAAGGTAGACTAATTAAAATTACTTTTTCCGTGTCATTGTACGAATCAAATCCTAAAAAACTCTTGACGCGGTTCCTAAAGTTTGTTTTACAATGTTAATTGTTAGGTTATCATTGAACCCCCGCGCCTTTATAATGCTTTCTGAGTTCTCACCCAAGAAAGACGCTGTGGTGGGTTACTACCATTGCAATCATTTTCAATTTTTACAGTTAACTGATTGTGAAAATCCAGACACAAATATAAAGTCACTCTACACGTTGCAAAATTTAAGCCAAACTTTCCATGTAAATAAAGGGGAGATTCTTTACTAGTGGATTCAGTTCGACTAAAATTGATGGAGTTTAATGAAATAAAAAATGATGTACTCTTTGGTCTAAAACTTCCCCTATGCAGTGGACCTCACAAATTCTTTTTGCTTCATTATTCAAAATTTATAGATCTAATTATACGGTCCACATCTTTTATGTAAGTAAACATTTTTTGGGACACCCTTTTATGTAGATTATTACAATCATGAAAAAAGTTTCTGCAAAAAAAACGGGTATAACTCTCCCTCGTCCCTTTGTCCCCCTTTCCATCACGAGAAAAAAAAAAAAGAAAAGAAAAAGCCCAACAACACCAATAACTTATTTTTGATAAGAAAGTTTTCCTATGTGAAACACCAAAAGGGTGTACAAAATGATGAATCAACGTCACTATAACCCTTAGTCTTTCAAGCTAACGATGTCAGTTCGATTTTCGCTACCCACTTATATTCTTTATTTATTCTATTTGAATCTATCTTTTTTCTTATAAAATGAATCTAGAATTTTTAATTAATTTGTCAATTATTTATTTGAATTTCTTAATTTAGTTTTAGGTATTTATAAAAAATTGAATTTTATTTATTTTCTATCTCATATGTTATATTAAAATAAAAAGTCAAAATTAAAATATTTTAAATTTAAATTAAAGTTTCATTTAACCATATAAAATCTCTATAAGATTTTTCAAATAGAAAATTAAATATTTTAAAGATTTAATTTAGATATTATCACCACAACCACTACCCATATAAATGTTGTCATGATCATCATCATCGTCACCAACATGATCACTATTTTCTTCACTGACAACAATGGCAATGGCAGATACGTAGGTGGCGAAAAGGTAGTCATGACAACAATCATGACAGTGATGTCAATCATGTTGGTGGCGACAATGATGATGACCACGATCATGATAATGATAGTTGTGGTAACGATCTTGATGTAAATTAAATATTTAAAATATTTTTTATTTAGTAAATTTTATAAAGATTTTATGGTTAAATGACATTTTAATTTGAATTTAAAATATTTTAACATTAACATTTCATTTCATTCTAAGAGATGAGAATGATCATTCTCATTCTCACCTAAAAAACTCATTCTCATATAATACATCATATATATATATATATATATATATATATATATATATATATTCTTCTTCTATCTATAACTGATTCAAATAAATGAAAAAATAAAACACTTAAATGAAGGAAAAGAGAACAAATAGTGTGTTAAGCAGTATAAAAGAAATAAAGATGAATAGACATTCATATGCTACTATGCACATTAAAAGAGAAAGATAGAGAAATATAGATATGACCGTTATATAATTTGCTAGGAAGAAAGATACTTATAAAACTAAGTGTGATTTAGGTGTTTGTGATATATGGATATCAATATATAACTATTCAAAGAAAAACATGTATCCTTACATTTAAAAAATAAAGACTTTAAGTTTATAATATAATATAAATGTTAATCAACACTTTGATATTTGAATTTCCTTCGAGTTAGTAGGAAAATAATTAATTATCCACCTACCCATAAACTTGATTCATTTAAAGTGAGAGAGTTACATATACTTTAGAGTATAAAGTGTAGTTACATCCATTGATAGAAAACTAATTAAAATTATTTTTTATAATTTTTAAGTTTTTATATATTTAAATGTATTTTATGACAATCTAATTCATTTTTAATCAATAGTTATAATTAGACTATATGTTATAGCATTAGTTTGGTGACTAGATGAAATAAAATAGGATAAAATATAAGAGGTGAGTATGAGTATGATATGCTAAAAATATTATATTGATGCACATTAAATTATTTCCTTTCCAAATTATATAAAAATTGTCATTCATATTACTTTTTCACATCTCATTCAGTACCACAATTAACATCAAACATTTTATATTAAACCGTAAAGAAGAATATCACAATTAACATCAAAGATTGTATAATAGATCGTAAAGAAAAATATAACACATATATGATAAATATTTAAAAATATTATAATAAATCGCAAACGAAGAATATAACACATACAATGATACATGTAATAAATATTTAAAATATTATAAC
>PYAF01000205.1:551200-564332 GCA_007407185.1 Glycine tomentella | reverse complement strand
CAAAAAAAAAAAAAAAAAAAAACAGAATAACTTAGGACCAACAATGAACCAAACCAACTCAAACATCAACAATTGACTCATTTAACTTGAATTCAAAGTTGAACTCGTTAAATAAATGAACTGAACTTAAGCTACATATAACTCAATTTGATTAGTTCATGAACAAGCTCGATACATAAATCTATCTATGCATATATGAAATATTTTATATTATATTATTCCTATAATTATTTTTTAGTTAATCTAATATTTTTTTTGTATGAAATGAATAAATAAAAACATGTACAACAATTATAAATTTAACATGTAAATATATATATATACATACATATATATATATGGTAATATATTTTATATTATTAAATAGATATAATATTTTTTTATTAATTCCATATTGATTTTGTTTCTTCATAAAATAAACAAATAAAAATATGTAAAATAATTATAATTTTAAATTGAGTCGAGCTGACGAGTTAAACCGAGCTATATTCATGAGTTTAAATCGAATCGAGTCGAAAATAAAAGTTCATATTGAACTTGATCCATGTTGAACCATTACTTATAACTCAGCTCAACTCAACTCAACTCATTTCTAACCCTAAATCAGTAATCCAGCTATAGCATTTTCAATGGTTGGCTGCTTCATTCCGTTATCCACTATTGACTACTATGTAGAGAACAAAGTGAAATAAAGATGACTATATGCACTACCTCTAGCTGGGATCCTCGGGTGTGCTGTGAGGTTTTTCCCCTTGATGTGGTATCTTGAAAACATCCATTCTCATTTTCAAATGATTTTTCAGCACTAGATAACTTTTGAGTTTTTTTCTTAGGCAAGACTTCACTGACTTCGTCATCAGATGATGATTGTTCAGATGAACTTTGCATTTTACGTTTAGAAGAGACTGAAGATTGACCATTAATATATGCACTATATTTTTCTGTTCGTTTTTGTATCCGTTTCTGATTCGAATATGAATGCAATTTGTCTGATGTCAACGGTGTAGCCTTGCCATCCGTGGTAGAATATTTCCTTTTTGATTGTGATGATTCTGGAAAATCGGCAGATGCCTCTGCAAAATAAGATCAATTTGTAGAATATCACAAGGTCATCACAATAAGATTTCACTCACTGAGAAAGCAAAATAAAAATCAAACTAAAAAACAGCAAGGCCTACATCATACCTTTATCAGCAGAATCTCTGATTTGTATTTTACTTCGATTGGAAGCATAACCAATTTTATGGCAGTTAGTGCTCCTAAATAAAATAGACAATAACAAATAAGTAAACCATAATTCATATCTTACGCAAGCCACTACCATAAATAGTCCAATGGAGAATAAAGAATCACCAGTATTTTTTCTGCATTTGTATCAATTTAGACTCCAATCTTGATAAAACTAATGTACGCTCAAAGCCCTGCTTATCATGAGCAGGTTCAACAAAATTGGCTTCCAACACACCTGTAAAAAGAAATGAACCTTGTGTTAAATGAATACAGTAGACTTGATAAAAGAACCTCAGAACTCAATGAACACAGAAAAGGTTCCACCTATGACCCCACGCCCTCCACTTCCAGCTGGATTCCAGATCCTCCAGAATGGCTGACAAACAAGAAAACAACCTGTAAGAATTATGACAATGTCTGGACCCCAACAAACAAACAGAACACCAGCTTCTCCAAGTGGCAACCTCCATATTGATTGTTTTATCATAGACCTTATGAACTTAAGCCCCCCACTAAGGCTTCCAAGTAGTTCAAAGTTTGATTGATAGGCAGAATATCTAGAGTTCTTTACTTGTAAGTTCCCCAAACAATAATGTTAATTTAATTCAAAAGAAACTCCTTAAGCCGAGGCCAATTCGAAAACAAAGAAAGACTTTTCAGAACAATACCCAACAGATTATTATTAAACATTAGCAGCCCAGAGATATATTGCAAATTATCTCATTTATGTCAGAATAGTATTTCTTGGCTACTGTTGCTTTTCCTGGTTTACTAAAAGGTTCACCGCTGTCAGTTATACATCTGGCTATTCAGTTAGCAGGCACTTATAAATCTATTCAGTTTAGCTTGACCAGGTACTGCAGCTATAAATCTATAATATACATATAGCACTTGAAACAGAACTGGGATCACTTTGTAAATTTACATCAGAATCAATACATTCTATTTTCTCTGAAATTCTCTAATTTCTAAGAACCAAATAAGGATAACAGAAGGATGACATTAAGCAACTAAGACCAGTTATAAAGATCCTATTGATAAAGTTTTTTTAGCTAGAAAACAATGACAAGTACATAAAAAATTTAGTTACGGTCAAATGACCAACTAAGTCTTGCAGATTAAAATCAAAAAACCCAGTTTAACAACTGAAGATATTCTTCATAATAACGCACTTGGCCCACAGAAACTTTCAAAGAGAGAAAGGGGGATAAGTTTCACATACAACATAATGATGCTTATCATTTGTTAATCATAACAAACCCTACCTTAATGAGTCGATTCTTATGATAAACATTAAAACCTGAAACATCAACATGGTGTACTGCATCCTTGACAAATCCAATAGTAACAACAGCAACCATCTGTCAAAAGATCTAGATGAAATCATATTTCTGCACAAGTTGGGAATATCAAAATCAATTTAATTTAATAGACATTATTACATTTGAATCCTTCGGAAGAAGCCCATCAACTCCAGCTTGAGGCCTGTAGGTCACCTCCTGAGACATCATCATATCATTCACTATGTTGTGATGCAAAATATCTTTCCCACGAAGAATAATTCGGAAGTTCGAAGGAAATCTCAGATATAAAATAGAGGCATAACTCTGGATAGGAAACAAAAATAATAATGAGAAGTGTGATAATGTGCACACAGTACATAAATCAGATACATGTCTATACAGAATATAGAATAAAACTAAATTACATATAAAACATTACATTATAATGCTTACATATTACACATTACACTCATAATGCATACACAGTGAAGCAGGAATACCATACAAGAAAAAATATATATGTTGTTTATCTACACGAGTATATATTAGTAATAGTAATGATAATCATCTTGGTTTACCCTTAGTGAATGTCGATAGGTCAAGAAATGTCTAGAATTAGGAAACTCTTTAGCCATCTGTATGTTTTTCTCATCTCGATTTACACCTCTTATTTGGATATCCTGACACAAGCCATAGAAGTATCAAAATTTGTATGAAATTTGCTTATAAAAAAAGAATAATTTTTTAAGGGTGGATGATGAGTTTCAGTTATCAGGCATACATGTGGGTCTTCATCGAAATCAAGCTCCAGCTGACCTTGGTCATCTTCCCAAAGATTGTATATAATTACTCGTGTACCATGATCTTTCACCAAGTTGAACTAAAAATTAAGAGTAAGACAACAACAGTTTATCAACAATATAGACTTTTAACCATGACTTGTGAAATTAGCCAATTTGCCAAGAATAGCATATATCAGAAAATAAGATCAGATTAATTACTACCTTCCCCTCAAATAACAAGGGATTACCTGACGAAGAAGATCAGCCTCATTAGAAAATGGTGACCACTGTACTATTGTTTCAACATTTTTATCCCAATCATCCAGAGAAGTTCGTATTATCTTATTCCATTCCTGTCCTCTTCTTTCATAGTCCAGCTTTATTGTCAGTATAAACAATAGTTAGACACATAATTAAAGTACATACTCAATTCAAATAATCAAATTAAATAGAAAATACCTACTCACCCCTAAATGTCTCTTAAAACCCAACCCACCCCATGCTTTGCAATCAATGAATAATGTTTTCATAAGACGTGGACCTCAGTAGAAAATCAGATACGTAATTATTACAAGTGTGTGCCAATGATGATCAAGGTAAACAAACTGAAGGTATAAGATGCAACATATATCAGAACCATGGGAATTTGGCTATCTTCAAGCAGACAAACTAGACCACCCTATCATTATTCCAATATATAGTATAAACTCCTATAAAATAATACCACAAAAGAGTGAAAGGCAAAGTTCATTGGTTGACAGGGAAAAGACCTCTTGTGGCTCATGGACTTCTAGAGAAATGTGAAGACAAAATTCAATATAAATATTTAGTTTCACACCTAATAACTTAAAAAGCTAAAATCCACGAGTAAAGAAAACAAATTACCATGGGTACTACAATGTCTTCCTTCCCAGTGCTCCTCAAAAATGTGTAAGACAGCAACCCTATGCTTTGTGAAGAGCTATTAAAACATCCAAATCACCCCATCAGATAAAGAAGCGTGCCATGATAAACAATAAATTTATACAAATATAACAGAATGGATGCAAGACAAATTCACATCAAGCACAATATAAATACTTAATGTTATTAAGGACAATTCTAAAATTACTGATTGTGCCAGTAATAGACCAGGCAACCTAAAATGCTAAATGTATATTTATTTGTCTGAAACAAAACCACTGAATTCCAGCAAAAACATTTCAGCAGGGTGAATTTTAAGCTGCCCACTTAATGTAAGGTAAACATGCTCCTCAGAACCTCAAATCATCAACCAGAATTCACAAATGATAAAACTCATAAAAGATTAGGGTCTTGCTAAGGGCACTGGTTAAGGAATTAAAAGGAGAAAGGTTTTATTAAAAATCATATGGAAGCACATTTAAAAATCATAGGGGAGCACACTTTTATGCATCCCAATAAAAACCTTTCCCCTTTTACTTCCTTAACTACAGCCCTTAGGGCATTGGTAAGCATTTGCCAAAAGATAAACAGTTCATTTGGCATCGGTACTAAATATCCCCCCCATAATTGTACAGGCTCCCATAGCAATAACATATTTAGGTTCGGGCATTTGTTCATATAATCTTTAATTTATGAACAAAAACTGCAATAGCAAGATAACATTACATTACACAGCTATTAGTAAATTGGGTAAATACTACACCATTGTGCATAAAAACAAGCATCATAAATCCAACAAATGCAAACAAGCATCATAAATGAAGCAATAAGAAAGTCAAACAAACCTTTTCCCATCTTTCCCAAGATAACGGGAGAATACAATTACATCAGCCCCGAGTCTCATGGTACTTGTCTTAAAGCCATTTCCATCTAGCACATGAACACAAAAAATCAGTATGCTCTCTTGAATGAAATACTACCTCCATTCCTATTTATAAAACACAATTACCTACTTCATCAGGATTAAGAAGAATGGTTAATTTAGTTGATAACAATAAATTTGTCTTAAATGTATATACTTTTCCAAAATTATTATCATTAATTTTTTTTTTTCTCTCTCTCTCTCTCTTCTAAATGCATGTCAATATAACCCTCTCCTATTTAATTAGGGTATTTTAGTCTAAAAATAATTAATGCAATGAACATAATGGATTGGGTCCTATATAAAAGAACAAACAACTTTAAAAAGTTGGGTCTTATAAATAGGGACGGAGGTATATTCAATAAGATTTATAATCTCCCCAATACTAAAAGTTTACATTGCCCAATTGTATTGGCCATTTTGCTTTTCACGGAATACCCCAGCGACATGCATTGACGCATTTTTTCAGGATCCATTCCACCACCATTATCTGAAATAAAATTTAACAATCCAACATATTAGATTTTGAAAACATAAAAAGAAAACAAGAGTGGTAAAAAGAAGAGGGAGCATATAACACTTCTATTAGGACTCTACTTATAAGGCAATCCAAATGCAAATTTCTCAACCTTTTCCACATATGGTCATGTCAAAAAGATTTGCTTCTCAATAGAGATGGTAAAAGGAAAATGCTATTTAGTACGAATAAAAATCCATACTAAACACACGAATGATGTGGCTTACTTAGATATTTCTCTCTGCAGTTTTAATTTCAAACGAAAATCCATTCAATGTCTTATGTCTCGCTTGAGATCTGCAGTTCTCTATTTTAATATTTTAACTTTTTTTTTTTTGCTGCATTTAATATTGTAACCTTCAGTTTGAAAATCCCCTCCTCGTTGGTTAATCTTGAAAATTTGAAAGTGCCACTAGCAGGTAGCAACCTGTAAGATGCTTCTTTTTTATGCTATGCAACATGTTCAAACCAGAATCTTCATGGATTCTCTTACATGTCCCCTTCATGTGTTTCTGTTCTTATTTTATGCTTTCTACTTCAGTAAGTAGAATTTCAATTGATGTGTTTGCCCAACCGATGTAAAGCCCACCTTCAATGACTAAGGTTTGCTCTGCATTTTGATGGAGAAATTATTGTGTGGTGGGATAGCTTCCACAAATAGTGGGATAAATGATAGAATCACAAATTTGTTATTTTATTTTTCTTTTAATATCTCAATTTATTATCTTTTAAAATAAAAGTAGGTTAGTAAAATTAACATGCCAGGAAATTTCGTGCTTTTTGTACTTGAAGTATTCATACCATATAGCACTGTTGATGGTAAAATAGGTTCAACAATTTTGTTGACCCATTTAATGGGATGGGTTGGATTGGATTTTCAACCCTCTCAAAACATGTTCAACCTAATGCAACCTGTTTTTTGGCTGGTTAAATTGGGTTGACTTCTCTTATTTTTTTCATTGTATTTGTTTATAGTAACCCATTGGGACTTATTGGTGTTAACGAACTAAAGTATTAATGTTTCTAGTTTTGGCCTTTTAAGGGCATCGATAGATGTATTTGATGTTTCAAATTTGAATGTTTGGATGGACTAGTTAATAGTTATTATGGTTATATTAGAATGGTTTATTTTTTCTATTTTTATTTGTTTGGTGGGTCAACTAATGGGTCACCCTTTTATAACCAATTTTTTTATTTGTTTTTATATAACTATAAATTATGGCAGGTCAACCCAACCTACACTTACCAAGGGTTGTTGTTGGGATTTTTCAACCCACTCTCAAAACGAGTTCAACTATACCCTGGTTTTTTGGTGGGTTGGGTTGAGTTGGGTTGACCCATTTTGTCACCCCTAATTCTCAATGAAAAAGGGTGTAGTGTTATTTGTACCTTGGATATCAACTTAAAGAAATAAACAGATTATTGATGATATAATGATGGGCTTAGATATTTAAAGGAATAGGAATGTGTTTGTTAGAATGTGAGTTTGGACCTAACTCCCAACTTGTAAGTTGAGGATTGTTCTCCACTTATATACCTCGAACTATCTCTAGCGAATATGAGACTTCAACATGTCGCTTTTGCCCACGGCTACCTGCCACAATGTGTGGGACTTCAACAACTCTTTGCCCACAGTTACCCACCACAACTAAGGTGGGCTAGGGGTGACCACAATTAAGGTGGATTTCCAACATTCCCCCTCACGCTTAAGGCTACCTGTCTAGAGAGTGATAAACACGGATGACCCACCAATGAATTTAGGATAGACTCTGATACCATGTTAAATTGAAAGAACATTGGCATAATATGACAGAAACCATATATCTGAATACAATTGGCATAATATGACAGAAACCATATATCTGAATACAACACAGATATGAGATTATATAGGCTTATTGCAATAATTACAAATAAATGGAGGATATTTGGTTTCCTCTGAATAAGAGATCATGTGCCTATAAATTATATTTATTACAATGAATGCAGAATATTCATAATGATTCTCAATAGTGTTTTCTAAATTACCAATACAATTCCATCATGCACTTGTTCATGACAAGTTGGGAAGCAGTAAACTTGAAGCATGCTTAAGTAGAGCCTCTACTTCCTTCTATAGTTTTATTTTATAACCAAAACCAATCATCATAAATATGAATATGCTTCATCTTTCTTTCCATATATCTATTGAGCAGAAAAGAAATTTTATGAATGAGAATACCTTCAATCAGCAACATCCTGGTGCCATCTTTCTTATTTATAAGCATATCTACATTAACATATGTGGCCCCACTACAGACCTGAGGTCAAATTCAAGAGTAAGGCTGGGTAATAATCACAAGCGATGCTTTATTCAAAAAATGGGAAGTAAGGCATACCTCATCCAATGAATTGTCCAAAAGCTCAGCCAAAGCTGCATAAACGTAGCATAACCAATCTAAGCATGATAAATAATGATAAATCTCAAGGATCAAGGGGAAGGGCAAAAATTAATTAAATATCACGAATAAAAAGATTAACCATTAACCATTGATACAAACATGCCCATTTCCCACTTTACCTCCAAGAGCCCACTTATGACTTGTGGCATTGGAGTGTAAAAACTTGGGGTGAACTCTGACATGATCCATACCAACTGCAGATTTTAGAAGAAATATCAGATTATGGTTACATTGTCAACAACACAGGCTAACGAAAAGAACCTCAAGTTTGTGACAGCCAGACAAAAGGAATAAAAGAATCAACCAAAAGAAAAGAGCAACAAGAATATTTATGACAATGAAGAACTTATTGAATTTATTCATTGCATAACAAAGAAGGTTCAGAAAAGGTTCGATGCTGAACCTTAATTAAAGCATCATGTTCAGAAATAGTCAGCCAAGTCCCAAGACATTAATTGAGAGAGTATGATAATCAATACTGAATAGCTATACAGAACTCTCAACCTCAAAAACATATAGTAAAATTGTGGATAGCATGATGGTCGCTATACTAAAGATTATGCATACAAAGAGAAGTGTTGTAAGAGACTTTGGAAAAGAAAGGTATTTGCATGGTTATACTCAGGCTATACAAGACATGTGTGAAATACTTATCTATTTAATTCCTAAAAGGATTACATCAAGGCCCAACCTTTAGTTCTTACCTATTTAATCCCTCAACAATCAAAACTACATCATCCACAGGAAGCAAGACTTAGGAATTTCCTAAAAGGATAGGACGACATCAAGGCCTAAAAGGATAGGACGACATCAAGGCCCAACCTTTAGTTCTTACCTATTTAATTTAGTATTGTGCTTACCAAGGACATACAATCGATTATCCCTAATTGCATGCTTTGTGTGGATGGTGTAGTTTTGATTGTTGAGGGAAGAGGTTAACTCTAAACTTGAACTTTAGAGACAGACTTTGGAACCAAAGGGTTTTCACTTGAATAAAAGTAAGCAAGAAACAAGAAAATGACTTGGAAGTTGAAATGGGAGCAAATGTTAAACCACAGATTTCTAAGTTTAGAGATGTGATACATATACAAAAATTCATACAACAACTAAAGGAACTTCAGCCCAAAATCTAAACAACATTTTAAAAGGGAGAGGATAATCCTTTAATTGTAAAATTCTTTGCAGTTTCCTATAATGAATTTAGTGAAGGCACACGCAAAAACAAAAACAATGTATGGTAATCTCTGTATTTTCCGGGAATCATGCAGGTTTTCCCTCCCCAAAAATAATCTCTATCTCATCTAACATCGAGCTAAGGTTCTGTCAATCATTTTTAATTTTAAACTTGTCATGTGTTAGAACAACAAGCCCGTGGATAAATTCTCAGTTCCGAATAAGCATTACTAAAAACTACGGGGAAAACAAGCATTGCGAGAGGCCTGTCTATCCGCATTTTTTATTCTCTGAATATGTAGTTTGTGTGAATATCGGTTGGTTTGTAAAAAAAAAAAAAAATGGATACCGAATTCTAATATCATTCTTATTGTTGTCATATATTATAAATGAAAAATAAAGACCAGAAACATAAGAAAAGGTGTAGAACACAATATCATCCCCAATTAGTAACTATTTGGCATTTCATAAGAACAAAACGCACCTGTTGAATGTCCAGAGCCTCCGAGAGGAGCACCATCGTAATCCCCGGCCTTCCAGAACTGCTTGGAGCTATTCAGACTCAAACTCTTACTCGCGTTGGCGCGCGATGCCGCCGAATTAGATGCCCATTCCGGCGCCGGTAAGGACAGCACCGCAGTGGGAGCAGGCGCCGGCGCCGGAGGGAGAGGGGTGAGGAATCCAACCGGCAAAACCACTCCTCCAGCCTCGCTCGTCCTTCGCTTCTTGGACGGACTCTCTACCGAAGAAGAAGCACCGTTCACTGTGTTGGCGACTGCACTGTCCAAATCATGGCCCTCGTCTTCGTCCGTGTCGGAATCGCTGAGTTCAATAACCGAACCCGGAGGGGGCGCCGAAACGACGCCGTTTCTCGGCCTCCTCTCGGTGACAATCGGAGTCTCCAAAACTTCTTCTTTTACGCAAACATCCATGGCTGGCTAAAACGGGAGATGAAGATTCAACAAACAAACATGCAAAATAAAAAATATAAAAGATTGAAGTTGGAAAGTTAAAATCTCAACGAATGAATCAAGTGAAGGTGATGGGAACGGTTGAACTAAAAAGGGGCTTTGTCTGTCTCGTAGAGGAGAGGAGAGGAGAAGAAAAGACGCACTCCGCCCTTGATCCAGGGAATATGGTGCACTCACCGACCTTTCTTTTTTTTTAAAATACTCTACTTCTTTAAGGAAGTGTACCACAAAAATCCTTTTTAAATTCCTCTTTCTTATTTCTTAACTGATTTTAATATGATTCTCCCATTTTAATTACAGTTTTATTTTTATAATCTATGTATTTAACATTTGTACTAAATATTAGTAAGAATAGCATCGAAGGCATCCACAAATTATTTAGTAGCAATGATAAGATAAAAATAGAATATAAAATAAAAGTTGAATACAAAGATAGGATAACTAAGTTCTTATTTATTGAATATCGTTGAAGATAAAATTTGAATTATTATTTTTCTTAGATAAGAATATGTTGTTAAAATAATCTAAATAAGAATACGTTTGAATTATTATTTTCTAGTTTAAATTATTATTTTCTAATATTGTGTCTCGTATTGTTAATATTATTTGTATAAATGTCACCATCCACGAGTAAGGATCATGTTCTTCCTTTACCATTATAATCTTTTTTTTTCCTCCATTCCATATCTAAATTATTGTTCTTTTCGCATTCTCAAACGTACATATCCTTTTTCTTCCCTATTCCATATTTGTAACACCCCGAATTTTATGATGATATGAACATTTATTGAACATATTTTATATATATTATTAATCAGTAAAAAAATTTATCTTAAGAATATACAATTTTAGGAGAAATTTGATTATTTCTCGGACAGTACACGCTGTATAAGTTAAAAATTTCAAACTGAAGCAGAATAAGGTGAGACAGGACTCATATGATAGAGAATAATTTTTGTAGAGTTGGAAACTACACAGCTGTGACAGAAAAAATCTTAGAATATAATTTCTATGAATTTTATACGATAATAACTTTGAAATTTTATTCAAGAGAATTCAGGCAGCAGAAAAATATGAAAAAAAAAATTATAAGTAGAATATGTGGAATTTTTTGTCAATTGTAGGATGTACAGACTTATTTAATAAAATGACTTGATAATTTTGATAGTCACAAGTAGAACAGACCAATTAGAATTAAGATAGAGCAGTCTTGTACGTAAAAGTCTGTGTAGTATTCTGTATAGACTGTTGTGAACTATTTGTATTGTAATTGAAGTCAGTTTATAGAAATCTCTAGAGTTCTATTATTTAATCTTATCCTTTAGGCAGAAGAGTTCGAATTGAACTTTACTTCCTGCTATGAATGCCATGTGTGAAGACAACTTGAAATTGAATTCTTCCTCTTCATGAAAGATGACATATGGAAACCAAAACATGGTGTAGAAGGAATAAGGGAAGATAAAAATCTTCCCCCTTGGTCATGGTACCCACGTGAAGAAAAGAAAGGAGGAGGATAAGGTGGTTTTGTCCTATTCAAAATTGATGAGTAGAAAATATCTAAAGGTTCATGAATCAAAGTGATAAGGTGCAATCATGAAAGTTTAAGAAATATTTATCCACTTGTAAGCCACCATTAATGAAGGGATAAGAAATCATCATAACCTTGAAAGATATTTGTACAAGATGACATGAAAGGAAAAAAAAAATTCTTTTCCCCTTGATGGCCACGTGAATGAGGGAGTAAGAAGAGAGGAGATTTCATGACTTAAATACATGGGGACAAGTGGAAGACACTTGGAAGAGAGTCTTCATTGTAACACCTTGAAATTTCAAAAACTGCAAATATATATTTTATGAATTATTCTTGTGCAACTGTTGATATGAGTGTTAGGTTATGTAAGATTTGATTAGTCTATATTTAAATTATTTGGGTGAAATATTAATTAGAGATGTTACAAAAATGTTTGAAGAGAAATGACTATATTACCCTTCCTTTGAAGTATAAATTATAAAAATGCCCTTGAGGTGAAAATGACGATAATGCCCTTGGATATTTTTGTTTAGATATTTTAAAGTGAAAGTTACAAAAATACCCTTGAGCTAGATTTACATAAATACCCTTAGATATTTTGTTGAGATATTTTATAGTGAAAATTACAATCATATCCTTATGGTGAGTGACAAATTACCATAGTACCCTTGAGGCTAAAATTACCAAGACACCCTTTGATATTTTGTGAAAGCTTGATGAAATTACAAATTTCCCTTGGATGACAAATTAGCAAAATACTTTTAGTGACAAAAAGCCTCATAATATAATCTTTATGAATTTTATACTGTTATAACTTTGAAATTTTATTCAGAAGAATTCAAGTATCAGAAAAATATGAAAAAATGATAAATATAATCTGTTGAATTTTCTCTTAATTGTAGAATGAATAGACTTATTCAACTGGGTGAAGTTGAGGTGTTATAATATTCATGCATCAATTTGAGGGGAGTGTTGAAGATAAAATTTGAATTTGAATTATTGTTTATATTAGATAAGAACAAGTTGTTAAAATAGTATAGATAAGAATAAATTTGAATTATTATTTTCTAATATTGTGCTCAGTTTGTTAATACTATTTGTATGAATATACCTCATTTAAGAGGTGAAATAAGAGTGATTAAATAATGAGTAAATGAATGGATGAATAAGAAATTATTATTTCAATTTATGCGTATCTGAATTTGATAGATATATTTATAATCATTAATCTATTATTTTTATTTATAATTTATATTTCTTTTGATTATTATATTACTCCATCGAAAACTATAAATTAATTCCTTGAGATTTGTTAAAGAATTAACATCTTTTAACAACCTTTTTTTATATACACAAATCAAAAATTAAACTCATAATCA
>PYAF01000205.1:535089-551100 GCA_007407185.1 Glycine tomentella | reverse complement strand
TAGTTATATATGTCTGCACACTAATTATGTAATCTTTTTTTAAAGGATTGATTATGTAATCTTATTTATTGCTTTCCATTTTTTCCATCTTCTGTTTCTTTTTCCTAGGCATTAACTAGTTAATTGGATTCAAAATTTAAATATTTCAAAATTTTAAAGATTTCTTATTTTTCAAAGTGAATATTATAAGATAGGTAGTAAATAAAAATTTTAAAACTCAGAGGATTGACATTATAGTGTAACGTCCTATTAGGTTTATATGTCGATTGAAACTTAAAAAACAATTGACATAGTTGAATCATAACAAAAAAAAATATCTTGCAAAAATTACAAATTGACCCTAAAATAATATTTTTGCTAAGAAAGTAAGTAATGACTTATAGAGAAGTTAACATTAAAGTTTTTACTTTCAAAAAAATATAACTACAATAAGACAATCATAATATCAATAATTTTTTAGAATAAGTCAACCTCATTTCAAGACAAGTTATTGTCCTAATAAATAATTATCTAATATTAGTTTTTGCTTTCCATTTTTTCATCTTCTATTTCTTTTTCCTATGCATTAATTAGTTAATTGGATTCAAAACATTTATATTTCAAATTTTTAAGAATTGTTATTTTTTAAAAGTGAAACATTACAAGATAAGTAGTAAATAAGTTTTTTTAAACTCATAATCATAAGATGGAGACTCTAGTGTAAGGTGTTATTAGATTTACATGTCAATTAGAAGACACCAATAATATCTGACCTATGACAAAAAAAAAAAAAGAGAGAGAGAGAAGTCAAAAAAATTTAATTGCAAAATAAGCTAACTATAACAAGACAAGCATGATCTCAATAATTTAAAAGAAATAATCTAACCTGTGGAAGAAGCCAACCTCATTCCAATACAAGTTATTTATTAGATTTATTATCCTAATAAATAACCCTTTCTCAAAAGAAAATCTAGATTATGTTTGATAAAATTAACTGAAAAGTTAATTATAAAGTGAATAATTAACTTATTAAATTGTAAGTATTTGATAAAATTAATTGTTGAAATAGTTAAAAAATATGAAATGAAAGAAAAATAATAAAATTATGATTTATTTAAAAAGAGTGACTAAAAAATTGAATAAATATATTCAAAATAAAAATAAAAGAAAATATAAAAATTAGAAATTAGAATCTAACATTTTAAAAAAGTTATAAATTATTAAAAAAACTTATTTATCAAATAGTCAAATAATTTTTTAGCTAGGAAAAAAGCTAAAACAAATCAAAATATTTTACCCAACACAATCCTAGAATGAGACAAATAAAAGGTGTTTGGCAAATAAATATAAATGCAAAATTAGACACCCATAAAATACTCACGTATTTTATTAAAGTAAGTGCATTAAATATTTTTTTCTCAAATTTTATTACAAATATGACACTTATCTAACTTGATTATAATATTTAAATGAATTTATATATAAAAAACATTTGCAAAGGAAAATTCAACAAAACTAATTCAGAATAATTTTTACAAATATTAATTATTTGATTTAATATGACATTTTTTACTGAGTTGAAAATTATTATGGCTTACTAGTTACTATCATATTAGATGTTGAATTGTAATATTTTTCCGATAATATTTATCCCGTTAAAAATTAACTAGTATATTAAATGAGTGCAATACACAAGTATAATTAAGTAATATATTGATCATGTTATAATAAACTATCATATTATTATAGATTAGTGAAGAGAATAGGTGACGGCGTGCTCACGTTATAAACATAGTTATGTATTATGATTGATTATCATTACATTATACCATAAGTATCATAATTATATAGGTATAAAGATGAATGGCTAGCGTTGCCTTTTCAAGGCTGTAATTTCCTCCCTTTTTGTTTTGGTTTTCTCCCATTACCAAAAAAACGGTGAACTGCATTGTGTTTAAGAGAATGTCGAATTCATAGAATAATTATTAGATGATTGATATAAGAATCGTTGAAATTATTTAACAATTACAAATTAATAATGCAAAAGATTAAATAATAAATAAAGAGATAAACTTAGATAATACATGGGAGGATTTACGTTTAAAAATAATAATAAAGAAAGTTTTTTTTACAAATATAAAAATTAATTAATTTTCAAAATTAAAGATAGATAAAATCATGTTGATAAGTGCAACATTTAACAATGGAGACAAGCTTCTCGATAAAGATAAATCTTAGGTGAGGATTTTGTACTTGATAAATGGGTAATGTAGTCTTTTCTTATAATTAAAACTTTCCCGTTTCCCCTAGCTGAGAAAGATAAATTTCCACTTGTTCATAAGAAAGTTTTTCATGAAAAATTTAGCTAAAAACATTATGGAAAAACATTCTTTTTCATAAATATTATTTTTTTAAATAAAAATTAAACATAGAAAATCAAGATTCCAAAAAAAGAACAAATTAAAAAAAAAAAAAAACCTACTAAATGTCTCCTGAGTGTATCCATGGTGGGCCTTTAGCGGCATTGTGCTCAAGTGAGTTCACATTTAGAAAACAAAGCAAGTGAACTTTTTTTTTTCAACTTTAATTGGTCTTATTGCCTATATGAAATATTATTGTCTTAAGTTATATCTTTAAAACATTTTTTTTTGTTATATTATAGCTTATTTTTCATCTTCCAATACTAAAATATTTTTTTCATTTTTATCTTACTTTTTTATTTTGTTTTTATTAATGGTTTTTATCATGTTGCCTCAACATTTTTTTCTCATCATTAATTGTTGTGATTATTGCGTCATCTCTTCATTTCTTCATATTCCTTGCCGTTTGTTTGCACTTTCTATATTGAATTTTCTAATAATGTTAAACAATTTATATTATAGCGGTATGTTATTATTGTTTATTTTCAATATATTGTTTATAATTGTAAAACAATGCTAAATTTTGAAAGTTTTGTTTTGAAAATAAAAATATTATCCGACCAACATTTTCCATTGAGTGATTACATGATGGGACTTTATCGACACTGTACTCAAGTGAGTTCACAGAGCAAGTGAACTTCTTCAACTTCTATTAGTGTTTTTGTATATTTAAAATATTACTGTCTTAAGTTATATATTTTATATAAATTTTATTTTCTTTGTTATATTTTAGTTTATTTTTTCGTCTTTCAATACTACAGGATAAAAAATTTATTCACTTGTCTTCTTATTTTAATAATATATACTTTTTCATGTATCTATACTACATACAAAGAAAATGATTTCAAATAAAAAGTTTCACTTATCAATTTCACACATAAACTTATCCTGTGTGCCTTCATGAAAACGTTCCCCTCTATTTTTTGTTTAGATGTCATATTCGTATTCGTTTTCACACAAATCAATTTATGGAGAATTATGATGCAAAACAATTAATTTAATATTGATTGCAAATTTATATTCACAATATAGGTGTTTTTCCTTTGTGATGTGAACATATCATCAAAATTTTATTTGATCATTAACACGCAAAAATTTAATGTTTTAATTTGTCACATGGCTCAAGTAGGGAATCGATACTTATTTTATCTTCAGATTCTAATTAAGTACATAAGACTTAATAAAATATGGGGTGAAACGTGAATTAAATTCATAGAATGTGTGAGAATGCATTGAGATATTTGTTTGTGGAATATGTCGTTGTTGGAGTAGTTATAGTGATTTGGCTAGACAGAAAGGGAAAATAATTATATTTTTTTAGATAAATAGTTATTTTCATCATTAATGTATAGAGTGTTAATAAATTTATTATTGAAATATAAAAATTTAAATTTTAGTAAACAAAAATGAAGAATTTTCATTACATATTTAGACTACTTTCTTATGATCATTGGATTTGTTTCGTTTATTGCAGTCCAACACGAATCATCTCAGACAAGTGTAGAAACTTTAAACTTTCACAATCTACTAAATAAGATAACTTCAAATCTCAAAATTTCCTGTGTAGGAGTTTTCTCCTAGTGTTTCCAAGCATTGAAAACTATTTTCCTACAATCATTGAGCTCGAGCTTTAATGATTTACTTAAAGAGAGTAATTGAAAAATTTGATAAATATATTTAGGATAAAAGAGAATAAAATATAAAAAATTAGAAGTTAGTATTTTAAAAAATATTATCTAAGATAACATTTTTAAAATGCAACAAGCTACTAAAAAACTTTTTTGCTGAACATGTAAACAAGTTTTTCAACTAATAAAAAAACTTAAAAATTAATTGAAATACCTTTTCAAACATAATCTTATTTTAAATATAATGATTAAAAAATTATTAAAAATATATTGTAATTTTTGAATATATTTTAAAATTTCTTAACTGATTTTTAACATTATATAAAAATGACCACTTATTATATTTATATAAATTAAAAAACAAATATTATTAGACAAAGAAAAACATTAAGGGAATGTATTGGATTAGTATTTCAAAAGATTTAACTTTTTTTTATTATTAAAAAAGTCTTGTAGTATTCAATCAGAAATTTTAAATAGTATAAATAAGTTTTGTGGTATTCAATTAAGACTTTTAAGATTTTTTAAGAAATACAACAAAATTTAGTGGCATTTAATTATGATATTTTTATAATTTATAATGAGCCTTTTGATATTAAAAAATATACAAATTTGGATGGATTATTTTTTAAAAATGATTTTGATGAATTTCATCAAACTTTTTAGTGTAAAATATCTATTAAATAATCTCACTCAAAGTCTAAAAATTGTTGTTCTCCCTATTTTGTAAGATAATAATTTTATTACTTTTCCTTTTAAAAACCTCTAAATAGGAGGAATAACAATTTTAATGGTTTGGAGGAATTACAGAGGAAGTTTAAAAATTCTCAAATTTTTTTTCTCAAAAATTAAAACTCCCAAATAAGGAGATGTTACCGCCCAAACTTTTCCCTTCCCCTCTAAAATTTATTTCCCAAACAAAATCTAAAGAGAAATAAGAAGTAGAGAAAAAACAAACGACTAACATAATTAATGATATAACGTAGTAAAAAAAGAGAGAAAAAAGATGAGAAATACAAATACGGTATTTACATTTACAAGCGGAAGTGGGACCGTGAGTAAGTGTGTGTCAACATGCAATCAGAGATTTTACTCTATTAATCCATTGAGTGAGGGTTTTCCAACCACTTTTTTTTGAATTAATTATATTATCATTCTCTAATTATAGCTAGCGGAGCGTATCTCTATCTATTTTAACTAAAAAATAAAAAAAATAAAAAAATAAGAAGTTTAAAAAAATAACATGAGAATGGTGAGTAGTTAAAAAAAAACAAAATTTAAAATTAACAAAAGATAAAATAGTCCAATGCAGGGGCGGACCCAGAAATTTTTTTTATATCCACACATTTAATATTGGGGTTCGCAAACATCGTTTCCAAAATTTTTTTAAAAAGAAATTTAAATCAACGTTTTATGTATAAGATTAATGAATTCGTTCAAAATGTAATTGCTTTTGTAATAATATGCAGATAATAGTTTAATCAATCATTTAGTCTCCCAAATTTTACCATCCTTCGAAACAAATATAAGAATATATTCCAGTACATTCATATATCATCATTCTAAACAAAATTCTAAAAAATACCTTCTTAAGAAAAATATTTCTCCAATACATACAAAAATAACATGTCTTTCCAAAAATTTTGTTTTTTTAGAAATTAATTTGTTACACACGTATGTGTATATATTAAAAAACTAAAGTAGTCATTAAAAAAAAGTGTAGGTCAAATAAATAAAAAGAGTATTTTTATATAATAAGCCCACTGGTGAATATAGGCTCTGCGAGAAACAAAAAGGAGGTCCAAATAAAAACAAGAACTATAGAATGAAGACTTCACAAATGAAATGAAAGCACGGGCATATTATGATAAATCTTAAAATGACGGATCATGCATATGATTATAAAACACCAAATAACAATAAATCAGAGTTGTGATTATGTGTACCTTGTTGGGTCATTACTAAATCAAAGAAAAGCTGAAGAAGATGAGGGAACAAGATACTAGAGTCTTCCTCTCTATTGCCTATTCAGAATTCAGCGATGAGAGCATTATGGCTCTTGAGACTTAACCCCAGTATATATATGCTAGAGAGGGGACTTAGCAAAAACCTAATCAACAGTGTGTCTGATGGGTCCACTTATCATAGAAGCCCAGTCAGACACTAATGCCTACAGTGCTGCCCAACTAGGTCCAATACCAAAAGATACTATAAGCTCAACTCAACATGATCACAATGGATCAATCAAATAGTAAAAATTGGAATATCCATTAACCCAATTAATTTAAAATACAAAACTTATTAATTAATATTGTTCACATAAAGGAAAATTTCTAACATTCTCCCACTTGGGCTATATTAATCAATTTAATATTATTTTCAAAATCATTTTATTTCTAAAATGACTCTATCGGATTAATAACTGAAATTCATCTTACATGGCCACAATATTGAAAAATAATATTCCAATTCCAACATCTCAAAACAATTCAATCCAACATAACCCCATCATAGGAACATGGCGATCAATATACCGAAAATATCATAGCATATGACCTTCCATACTCACATACAATGAGTATTACATCTTCATGAATCAGGGCCTAATACTGTAGTAAGAATTAGTGTTAAAATATGATCAACAATGTAACAAACTAATTCTTATCGGTCCATAATGTAATTTTTCAACAACATGAAATTACATTAGTGCAATTTCCAAGCAACATGAAATTACACTTTTTCTGATGCAATTTCTCAATAAAATGAAATTACATCATCGCAATTTATAAATAACATGAAATTGTCTTTTCAATCCATTTTCTTAACAACATGAAATTGAATTAACGCAATTTTCAAACGACATGAAATTGCTTAGGTTATATAAACCAACATATCACAATATTACATGAGATCTCAAAATTTGTGACATCCAGATATCTTTAAGCTCACGACATGCTTAAAGATATTATTTTATACATATATTTCTCAATTGACATGAGAAAAACAATAATGATGATCATCAATAAAATTCAAACAAAAGTCACAAAATAATTATCAGTTTGCATACAAAAGTGACTCAAAAAGCAAACGGAATATAACTCCCACTGATCAAAGGAATCCAAAGAATCTAAAACATTCAAAAACAAGTCTCTATAACTCCCACTAATTAAGGAATAAAAAGAATATAAAATACTCTTGTTTTACACACAAAAAGGCTATCAATAAGTCTTTCCTGTCAAAGCTTTAAACAATACATTCCCTTTGGACACAATGGACATACCAAGGTTTAAATTAAGAATAAAGCCTCAAACAAATAAATCAATGAGCATACACTGGTTTCAGAGAACTATCCCTTTTGGGCAGATAGATCACCTAGACCAATGCACCTCCAATGACACCTCCAATAACTTTATTATAGACAAGCTTTCGATTAAAACACACAACAACCCCCTTTGGGCAAGAAATTGCATGAAATAACCAAAAGCATTCTTCAAATTTACAAAGAAATTTCCATGACTAATAAATTTGGGTAATAACAAAATAATTTATATATCATAAACCCCCTTTGGGCAGGGAATATAATATATATTTTTTTTGTCACATGAAGATTTAAACAACAAGAAGAATTACATATAATTATAAAAATCGATCCCCTTTGGGCAGACAAACTTTTAAATTATACTTATTTCTCCATAATTTCACATGTAGTTTAAAAAAGATTTATCCCCTTTGGAAATAATATATCAACAACAATGCCCACCAACATGAAACACTTCACAACATGTTTTTTTTTTTTTAAAAAAAAAACATGAAACACTTCACAACATGTGTTTTTGAAAAAAACATGAAACATTGTTATTCACACCGTCAGAAAAAAATTTTAAAATAATAAGTGAAACCAAAAGTGGGGTCCAATTCACACAAAAAATGTCAATATCTGAGAATGGGGTCCAAAATATCGGAACACTAAGCCCATGTAAGTGTGAAAACAATGAATCCAACTCATTTATACAACAACGCAATATCGCAATAAGGCTTGAACATATAGTATGGTATAAACAATACCAATTACAAAATTCATATTAGTTAGTCAATTTTATTCAAATACGAAATAACACAAAAACTAAGGGCAAGACTTTAGTACTATAAGCTGACATATACAAAACATTAGCAAATAACAATTAATCCGTGAGCAGCATAATCGTGCAAAGATAATAATGAATGACAATAATTTTATTATTAAAGTGAAATCATAAATTAATTCACTAATAAAGCCAATATTAGGCATAATTTCGGGTTCTCCAAATTTATGCAACAATAAATGCACTAAGACTTTAATAATTATGTCACGGAAATTGAAAATTTCAAAATAGCTTAAAATTTTCAAAAAAATAAAAATAAAAGCAACTTACACGACAGTGTCAACAAATTCATTGAAACTAAAACTTCATGTTTACTAAACAATTTTATTGAAACCAAAACAATTCATCATATAAGAATAGTGAATCAAAATTCAAATCATTAACAATGTCATGAAACTAAACAAAATTAAAATAATTATTAGTAATAATTATAAATCGAAAATTATCGAGAAGGAAAATGCACCAAGAGATATTAAGAGCGAAGTTAATTGACATTATAAATTATTCATGAGCAATAACAAAAACAATTAAATATCATAAATTCTCCTTTGGATAGAGAATATAATATATATTTATTTTTTCATCATATGAAGATTTAATAATTGAGAGAATCATATATAATTGTCTAAAATTTATCTCCTTTGTACATATAAATTTTATAAATTATATATCTCTATAATTCCAATATAAAGACATCACATAATTGTTAATAACAGAGATAATTTATCCCCTTTAAAATTTATCCCCTTTGGGGAGATAAATTTTATAAATTATATATCTCCATAATTCCAAAATAAAGGCATCACATGTAATTATTATTATTATTTTTTTAATTACATGTTCTCATCAATAAAATTTATCCTCGTGTAATTTATTATTATATATTAGAAATCCTCATTGGACAGATAATTAACATATAATAATTGCAAATAATAATTAACATATAATAATTATTAAAATAACAATAAAGCTCATGAACCAAACATGCTCAAACAATATGAAACACTTTTACAACATGTGTTTCTTGAAATGATTGCATTTGTCAATCATGAAAAATTTCACTTATTTCAACCATAATTATTAAAATTGGGCACTAAAATAATAATTTTGCATTATATTGCGTTAAATATGAATACACTAAAACAACACCAATATAACAAAAGGAAAAAATATCATGAAATCCAAAAGCAAAACCATCCGTATATAAATAACAAGACATAATTTTTTTTATGTACCCTAAAATTTGGGAATAAATTAAAAATTCCACTTTCATAATCCACAAAAATATACATATCATATATTAATTGAAAGATCTCAATATGTAGAACAAATGCTCTAAGGTTCTCAATTTAATCGAATAAAAAAAAAACTCAATCTCTTGATTTCAATCAACAACATGAATTTTATAATCATATACACAAGACTCTGATACCAAATGATAAATCTTAAAATGACGGATCATGCATATAATTATAAAACACAAAATAACAATAAATCAAAGTTGTGATTGTGTGTACCTTGTTGGGTCAAGATGCTAGAGTCTTATTCTCTATTGCCTATTCAGAAATTGGCAGCCTTCAGCGATGGGAGCATTATAGCTCTTGCGACTTAACCCCGGTATATATAGGCTAGAGAGATGACCTAGCAAAAACCTGTGTGTCTGATGGATCCACCCATCATAGAAGTCCAGTCAGACACTAATGCCTACACTACTGCCCAACTAGGCCCAATACTAAAAGATGCTATAAGCCCAACTCAACATGATCACAATGGATCAATCAAATAATAAAAATTGGAATATCCATTAATTCAATTAATTTAAAATACAAAACTTATTATTTAATATTGCCCACATAAAGGAAAATTTCTAACATATTATGGTGTGTTTGTGTCAGCATTTTACTTTAAAGTTAATAACTTATGAGTGAGTAAGAGTAGACTTTTTGTTCACCACTACCCCTTCAATATTTCTCCAAAATTTTGTGTACGCACTTGTGGACATGAAGACTAACGTAGGTCCGCCACTGGACTCCAATGAAATATGTAGATCAGATGAAAATGTTTCCTTTACTATTAATATAGATTAAGTCATCCACAACAATGGTATCCACCACTTTGTTTAAGAAATATAACCACTTACTTGCGTAAAGCCTTCAAATGCTTATCTTGAGACGCATAGTCATCAACAGGCAAAAAAACATAAATATTATAATTTTAATATTAAATTACATATAAGCTGTAGTTTCAGAATTATATACGAAAGTATGGCAATGTGTCGCGCATGCACAGGGCGAGATTAGTGGCGCCTGCAAAAAGCTTCATGGGACACGCCCTCCATGGGCGCAACTGGACATGGTGGCGCCTTCACCAGGCGCGACAGCCCTGCAGTGGAGCCTCAGCCAGGCGCGACACGGACGCAGTGCAGCCCCTACCAGGCGCGACAACGCACGTATATATATATATATATATACATGCCCCCCCTGCTTGCCTCATTTGTTGGTTTCTCCCTCTCTCTCTAAAAATTTTTCTCTAGCTTCTCTCTAAGTTTTTGGATAGCTATCAAGAATTTGATAACAAGGCTCTACTCAAGTAAGTACATTTATAAATTACATTAAATTAAAATGTTGTTAGAGTTTAGTCTGTTAGTTACATACATTAGGTTGGTAGTAAAATGTTGTTAGGGTTTTGGGTTGCTTTCAAAAATTATTATTAATGTAGGAAATTGTTAGGTTTAGGTTGTTAGTTACATACATTAGGTTTTTACAATTTAGGTTATTCATAATATGTAAAAAATTGTTAGTGACAAGTATAATACATTTATTGACTTTGAATGCTATTTTTTAGTGACCTAGATTTTAAGTTTAGGTTTAGGTTTAGGTTGTTAGTAATATGTAAGAAATTGTTATTGACCTAAGTAGATTATATTTGTTACATTTGAATATTATTTGTTACTCATATGTAGAAAATTGTTAGTGAGCTAAGGTAGAATATATTGATTGACTTTGAATATTATTTGTTAGTAATATAGGTTATGAGTAAATTTTTTCTTTAAAAAAAAAATTATGATATTTAAATTATTGCAAAAATAATTTATTAACAAATAATTAGAAACATAATAATTGTATATTATTTAAGCATTTAATTTTCATAAATTTTTAATCTAAACATTTTGACACTATAAGTTGACTAAAAATGATTATATATATATATATATATATAACTTGTAAACTAATTAATATAAAAAGGGAAAAATTACTTATTTTTTTTATCTAGCATTGTAATTAATTTCAATGATTAGGATAAAAATTAATGAGTGTACTTAGATTTATTTTGTAATAAACTTTTTTAAATGAGAAGAGAGGTTTTATTGTTTTGCTTGAGAGAAAGAAAAAAAAACCTACGATACGTGGTAAGATCTGATTCACTAAATACACTCATGAGTGTCGTGTTTACGTTGACGTTTATTTATATGAAAATGTAGTATATTTTGATGGCTGAGTCATTGTCATCCGAGTCACCTCGTTCTGGGTTTGAGTATGAGCCTGAGCCTCCCGATCCCACGACCCATGTGCTTCCCGGACCATATAGATGGGATGTACTTAGGAGGCGCAGAAAGCGTACGCATATTTCACAGTCAGTTTGGAATGGCGGAGAAGATAGACTGTTGAAGGTTCGTCGCGGAGGTAGACCCACAGCTGGCGTCCCAGCAGATGATATTCCAGACGTGGTAGCCCAGTATTTGACTGAGTCTGGCTTCATTCATGTCGCGCGAATGCGATACATGGCGGTACTTGTTAACCAAATTTTGTTATATTAAGCATGTTTAAAATGAATGTTCGCATAACATGTGTATTGATCAATGAGTTATATTTTCCAGATTGATCCTGCCCTTATTAGTGCTATGGTTGAGCGGTGGCGTCCAGAGACACATACTTTTCATATGCCGCAGGGTAAAATGACTATAACATTGGAAGATGTAGCTGGAATACTAGGCTTGCCCACTGATGGCCAAGTTGTTACCGGACCGACATATGCAGATTGGCCTGCATTATGTAATGAGGTGTTCGGTAACGGACCGGATCCCGTGACCGAGCTAACCTCTGGCAATGTGAGGTTATCATATTTTGACAGAGTGTATCCCTCATGGGATGCTGTTGCTGCTCAGCCGCAGATGGTGATATACTTCACCAAGGCTCACATTGCTCGCATGTTAGGATCTTGGATCCTTTGCGACCGGTCAGGGGGTAGCGTAGTAGGATGTCGATACGTTGCCCTACTTCAGGGTGATTTTGCTGACATTGGATCCTATAGTTGGGGGTCAGCGGTACTGGCACAGTTGTTCAGACAGTTGTGCGACTGTACAGACCCAGATCGAAAAGATATGGGGGGTTGCACAGTTTTGCTGCAGATCTGGGCATGGCTTCGATTTCCATGTATTGCGCCCCCTTTGCCATCTACACATGATGTGGATCGACACTTTGGACACAAGTATTTTTATTTACTTTCAGGTAAAGTACACACGTACATTACATGCACATGAATTAACGGTTTCATGTTTAACCTTGCTAATAGGTTTAATGGTGTTCGTCGGTTTAAACTGAATTCACTTAATTGGTATCGACACCGTCTGGACACCTTAACCAGGATGATGTATGTTTAATTATTTAATTATGTTATGCACGTGTATGATTCATTGTCTTGATGTGCGACTTGAATTGTTCTTATGTTTGCAATTTGTAGGTTGTTTGGCAACCATATCGTGATTATGATTTCATGGGTGCATCGCCCGAGACAATGTTTTTGTGGATGGCTCATACACCAATAATTTGTTTTCACATAGCCGAGTATGCACAGCCGGACAGGTGTATGCGGCAATTTGGACGAGATCAGCCGATACCTCATAGGCCTGCCAAATTGAAAGGTGTTCATGATTTCACCCTTAGGGGTAAACCCCAAGAAAATTGGGGCCGGAGGTTACGAAAATTTATAGAGAGATGGAATACGCGAGGCGAACATGTTGAAGTGCCTCCTGCATTAAATGGTCTCATGTCGCCCAACCATGAGTATATGGGTTGGTATATACTCTGTGGGAAGCGATACGTCACGAAGATGTGGGCCTCACAACATCGCTGTGTAAGTGTTTTCCTTTAAATGATTTATTCAGTATATGCCATTTAGTTTCTTGTTTATGTTGAAATTGTTTCATTCACAGCTTGATGGGTTGGAGAATTTGTATTTTGTGACCTTGGAAGACGAATTTCCCAACCATGGGTTGCATTATGTGCACAGCGAGGTGGCTCGCCTTATTGGTGTTTGGAAAGAAACAGCTCAGGTAGATGAGCCAGGTCCAGAGGCACCACAGCCGCAGCTTCCTGCAGAGCCACAATTGTCGCTGGATGTTGGCCGTCATGCCAAAGAAGGTCGCGGATTGGGACGTCGTCGACGCCGACTGCCAACAGTGCCGGAGCCTATTCCTGAACCTCGGCAACCTACAGATGCGGGATATTTTAGGCCGCCATTTATAGGTTAGCAATACGTCATTCAGCAAACATATTTTTAGCCCTCTCAGTCGGATCAGCATACTCAGGCTGACACGTGCTGGCCACCCTGGGAGTCACAAACCCCCATAGACACGGGCACATTTTATCATCCACATCCAACAGCTATGAACACTGAAGCAGGGCCGTCGTTTCATCATAGTCCAGTGCAGATGCCATCATGGGAACATGGGGGGAGCAGTAGTCACGGAGGTCGTACTTGGGATGGTGATGATGTTGACGCTATGTATGCTGACTTCGATGATTCCTCAGCTGCTGTTGGAGGGCATGATGCCGAGGTCCAACATGAGGCCTTTTCACAGTCTGGGCGTGGCCGTGGAAGGCGTATATTGCCTGATCGCCAAGCTCGTCACAACCAGTGGCCCCCACCTTCAGCTTAGTTGTTTTTTAGTTATTATTTGTTACTTATTATGAAGTGTTGTATGGATTTTATTCGACTGTTGTTGATTACATTGTGATGATGCGTGTTTCATACATTTCTTATTAAATGTGGATGCGTTTTTGTGGAATTTATTTACCGATACATAACAACAAATAAAAACATAATCGAAAAGGTGCGATATTACATTTCATTCAATAGTCACGAAGAGGTACGACGATTAGGACAATTACGACGGTTTTGTCCAGGTAATCGACAAATACCACACCTAACACGACTTTGGCTAGTCTCAACCTCATCCATCTCATTGCGTATTCTAGTTGCCTTCGGTCGACCTTTTGCACGCAGCATAGACTTGTCAGGTATCAATACTGGATCTGTATTTGGCGGAATGCTTGCTCGTTACCAATTGGATGCCATGGAAATGAGTATGCATTAACCAAGTTCGTCAGAAGAAATACATCATCCACATACATTGTCGGTGACTGGCGAACATGCATAGCGGCTGCTGCGGCATGACTACAAGGATACTTGAATGCCTTAAATTTGCCACATTGGCAGAACCGTTCAGCGAGGTTTACGGAAAACGAATTGTCATAACCATCATCAACCTCGAATTCAGACTGTTCCACATTATATGTACGAACATAATGACAAGTAGCAGTTGTTTGATTAGCCCTCAACATAGTCACCACATTTTTGCAAAGAGTTTGTCCACCTTGCAATTGGTTAGCAACCGATTGCCCCCGGGATACGAAATATTCTACCAATTTGCTATATGTGTGTTTAACCAAAGCGGTAATTGGCATGTTTCTCGCACCCTTTAAAACCCTGTTAACTGATTCCGCCAAATTTGTGGTCATGTGCCCATACCTTCGCCCCTCAACATCATATGCACGTGTCCACTTTTCCTTTGGGATGTTATCAATCCAGTTTGCAATCTCAGGACTAGCATCACGAAAACGTGCAAAGGCAACCTCAAAGGCAATCATAGAAGGAGTATACCCTGCACACACAGACATGTTGATTACACTTCAGGCTACAACATACCAAAAATCAATCACACATAATTGTTCGTGCAACATACCTAAATTCATTAAGGCCCTCTTCAAATTGTCATTTTTGAACTTCTGATTAAAATTGCTAGCAATATGACGAAGACAAAACACATGATAAGCGTGCGGTGGCTGCCATCCAGGGTGCCTCTCAACTGCAGATAGTATGCTTTGGTGCCGATCAGAAATTAGACAAATATTTGTCTTGCTTGTAACATGAACACGAATGTTATGTAGAAAGTATTCCCAAGCTTGCAGTGTCTCACCCTCAACAATAGCAAATGCAAGTGGCAAACACTCATTATTACCATCTTGAGCAGTGGCAATAAGCAACTTCCCCTTGTACTTCCCATATAAATGAGTGCCGTCAATTTGAATAACAGGTTTACAAAAATTGAAAGCCTCACAACATTGTCTAAAAGTCCAAAAAATGCGGTGAAACACGCGTTTATGATAAAATATTCTATGACCGACATAATAATCTTTGGTCTGAATATTATAAGCAGAACCTGGTGAAAATCGAAGCATATAGTCACACCACCTGGGCAAAAAAGCATATGATTCCTCCCAATCACCGTATATAACTGCCATGGCTTTCTGTTTTGCATACCAAGCTTTTTTATACGAAACTTTGTATCCAAAAGAATGTGCTATCCTCTCCTGGACTAGTCCAATTGAACATGATGGATCATGCTTAATCATCCCTAATTAAAAAAATGTCGTGTCAACATTAATAAACTAAGAAAAACATTATTATCATTAATATCAATAACGTACCTAGTACCAGTGAAACAATAACATCAGCATCAAGTTGTCTGTGATCCTGAGAAACGTGCTGATTTAGACAAAT
>PYAF01000205.1:518008-534989 GCA_007407185.1 Glycine tomentella | reverse complement strand
GGATAATCCCAATCAATGTATGTGTAGTGTGGGATTCCATCCCAAAAATTATTACTACCCTGACCTACATAACCAAATTCCTAAATATATTTAAATAAAATACATAAAATAAAAACCACACATCTATAACCCAAGTAGTGTTCGGTAACGCACCTTGATATTGATTTTGTTGTTGCTGCTCATCCTCCCCCACATCCTCTTGTGCTTTCATATGAGACTCAGCCACAAAAGAGTTATGTCCTTGTGTTTGACTTGTGTTTGGCTCATCATCGTCCGAAGCACTAGCATTTTCTTCAAGAAGGCGATCTTCCATTGCGATATTTTCATCATCATCATCATCATCAACATCGTCGTCCATAACCCAAGTAGGATCATTTTCATCTTCTATAGACAAATTAAGAGGTGGAATAACAGCTAATGCATTATGGGAATAATCAAAACGCACTGACCTCATTGGTAAATCAACATCATCAGCTTCATCAATATCCACATACAACTCTAGGTAATTTTTCTTTGATTGGTTGAAGAATTCTCCTATTACCATTTCCATGTCTTCGTCGTCTACAAGTTGCATGCTAATATATTTTTCATCGCACCATACTCTTGCAGTCACCATACTGATGGATTGATTACCTTTAATACCTAATTTTTGACTGATTCTCTGGTGCAATTCTTCAATAGTTGAGTTACACTTCAAACGAGTTGGCCTTTTTTCACCTTCAAAAATGACACCACCTCGACCCTCAACTTTGCTCCCGTTATAATACAAAACAACACGAACACTATCAGCATTTGAAGACATTTTTCCGATATCAAACACCTCAATCTTCAATCTCGTAAGATTCACCGTTCACTGGCCCACTATAAGCCTTTCCTCCACCATCAGCGACAACTAGGGCTTCACCCGCAATCGAGTTGTCGATCTTACCTACCGTAAAAAAGAATCGAATCCCTTAAGATTTGATTATGAATTAATAAATTAATAATAAAAATGAGATCAAAACAAATAAATAAAGAATTCACCTAATTCTATCTTATATTGCTAATTATTTTTTGAATTATAACTAAATTAACCCTAAAAATTAAGGTGTTAGCAGCACATCAGTTACAACACTATTTCCCCGAGACTAGCTTTGATTGCTGAGATGCTTCTGAAACTCACAACAAATAGTTAGGAGAATTAACACATGTTTCTTAACATTCAAAAATAAAATGTCATATTAAAAAATTGAGAGTAAAAGTGGAATTAAGTCTGATAAAAATTAACATTACAATAATTCAAGTAAATTTGAGTTTAAATCTCTTACATAATTTTTTATTTATTCAAATTTTGTAAATGCAAAGATTAAGTTAAAAACAAATATGCAGTAAAAATATTCAATTAGTTCTCAAATAGAAAAGTTTCACCCTTATAGCATAATAATAATAGTAATAATAAAATAAAAAACTATGCTAAAAGTAAATTCACCAATTTGCTTGATATTCTCCTCTTTGCTTGATATTCCCCCCTTGTATATTGTTAACAGCGTTTGTGTTTGCGCAGCTTCCTTTTCCAGGTACAAGCACTCAAGACTGAGATCGGGTCTTCAAAAAGACCTCAGGTTGCTAGAGGCGCTCAGGAGAGGTGCCATACCTGTTTAGTCGCGCCCACACAGAGCGCCATTGGTGCTGTGTCGCGCCTAGCTGAGGCTTGTCTCCTTGGTCGCGCCTGCGTGGGGCGCCATTGGTGGTGTGTGGCGCCTGTGTGAGGCTTATTCGAAGGCGCCTTTGTGGGGCGCCACTCTGCACATATGGCGCCTGGAGTGGACGTAACCGGTGGCGCCCTGTGCATGCACTACTCCTTGCAATACTTTCGTATATAGATCTGAAACTATAGCTTATATGTAATTTAATATTAAAATTATAATATTTATGTTTTTTTGCCGTCATCAACATCCTTTGGTGCATTATCTCTCACTCTCTCTCTCTCTCTCTGGCCCATTCTTTCGTTTCACGTTTAGTTAGTGCATTTTCCTCTGCCTACCGTTTCCCTTTAATCGAGTTTATCCCCCCCACTCCCGAAATTGCGAAAACAATTAATTGAATTAATCACTTGAAACAAATTCTTCGTAATTTTCGTCCCAAGATATATCAAACGCGACATTTTATTAAAAGCATACACGAATTAACGACACAGAGACAAAGGCTCAAGCTTTTCCTATGGAGAAATTGACACAAAGCAAGTTTTAAAAAAGAAAATGCAAATTTCAACTTTGTCTTCTTTAAATTTCCTACCCCTATATGTCTTTTAATTTTGAGACGATCAGTGTGTCTACCTTGCAAGGGAGGTTACCACGAAACATGAAGTGTTGGGGCAATATAAATCAGCATGATTTTATGTCATCTGATACAAAATATCAGATTCCCTAGGAGAATTAAACATTTTTTCTATATATAAAAAAATCTTTGGATACCTTATAAACGTAGACACCTAAAGAGAAATAAGAAGAGAAAAAAAAGTGAATAACATAATTAATGATATAACGTAATAAAAAAAGAGAGAAAAAAAATGAGAAATACAAATACGGTATTTATATTTACAAGCGGAAGTGGGACCGTGAGTAAGTGTGTCAACAACATGCAATCAGAGATTTCACTCTATTAATCCATTGAGTGAGGGTTTTCCAACCACTTTTTTTTGAATTAATTATATTATCATTCTCTTAATTATAGCTAGCGGAGGGTATCTCTATCTATTTTAACTAAAAAATAAAAAAAAAATAAGAAGTTAAAAAAATAACATGAGAATAGTGGGTAGTTATAAAGAAAAAAAATCAAAAAATTTAAAATTAACAAAAGATAAAATAGTCCAATGAAATATGTACATCAGATGAAAATGTTTACTTTACTATTAATATAGATTAAATCATCCACAACAATGGTATCCACCACTATGTTTAAGAAATAGAACCAGTGTCGTGGTTGAGTATCTATTGTTGGAATAAATTCTTAATTAGGATCAAGTCGTCATACAAGTGATCTTAAAAAAATTATAGGATCAATATTTTCGTAAAAAAAGTTATAAAATGTAATAATGTGTGATTATTTGTGGGACCTATTTAATATAATTTACAAAATTGTTGGATTGAAGAAGTTAAGTCCTTAAATTACAAAATTAGATAGATATGGATGAAGTGTAATGATAAAACTAATATAAAATATAATGTTATATGATGGATTATGGATGCGGTCAAGATATTGGATTATGAATCAATTCAACAAGTCACTAATTGATCCATATAACTTAATCTATATTAAAAAAATTCTAATAATTTCATAATATGTAAATTTGTACATTTAAGATTTAAAATTCAACAAATTTAATATATTTAGAAGCATAATTATTAATTTATTTAAAAAATTTAGTACACAACATATTTTTTTTAGAATTCAATAAAAATAACCTTAATTTAGAATTGAAAATATATTATTATCATCTATTTATTAAAACTATCATTGTTATACACTACTAGACATAATATAATACACACAAATTAGTTAAGAGAAGATTGAAAGTGACAACAACTTATCATCACTGAAATTTTATAAACAATATAAATAAGGTATAAATTAAATTTTCTCATAAGTAACGTGGTTCAACTATAACAAAAAAGATGCATGACTCACTAAATCAATCAGGTCATTGATTCAAAATTGAGTTACATAAGCTAAATTGATTCACATCGAGTCATGTAGATATCCAATCCAAGTGTGACTTGAATTGATTGGATGTCCAATTTCTATATCAATAGGTCAATATGATGAGTTAGATGATATCACTTTCTAAAAATCTCAGAATGAGTTAATGAGCCACAAAGAATGGTGTCAAAAAATGAGAACTCGAAAAAAAGTGCAACAATGATATGCCCATGCATTTAATTAACCTCAGACCCGTACAGTTGCTCAAACCCTCAAATCACTATCCGGAACAGTTACTATATATTCCATAGAGAACAAACTCGTAGTTAGTTAACCGGTAATACGAGACAATAGTGAAAAAAAAAGGGGAAAGTTTTATTTTTTTAAATACAAAAATGCAAAGTCGGGGAAGGTGCAAGCAAAGGAAGACAAATAGATATGCATGGATTCCCTTGGCCATGAGCAATTCACTTTTATGTTTCATCATGAGCACTTTTTTTTGTATGTTTTGGCTTTGTCCTACATATCTTAGGTTTATACTTTGAGCAAACGCTCCTAAGTAAATTTTAATTAATTAAGAGTCAATATAGTTTTGGCGTTCTAATCCGTAGCTTTTGCAATTTCTAATTATTGGAATTTCTTTATTTTAACACTTTCCTTTTAAGATTGAATCGGATCGAGCACGATTGGATTAGTATCCTATAATCATAATGTCCGGCGTTTTTGTCCTTAACTTGGAACAATGTTGTCAAGATATACAAAGTTTTTTTTTAGAAACTTTTAAGAGGGCTTATCTGCCCCCTTCCATGACACATGAAAAGTAAAGGGAACCCACTTCTTATCGCTTTAATCACTTATGATAAACATTTAATTATATATGATTTGACAATTACCAATACAATTTGATCACAGTACATACTTAGGATAATGATGGAGAATTAAATTGCAAACATAGATAATTAAATAGTAAAGGCACCAAATTACTAAAATAATTAATTTTCATTACCTGAACATTAATTACGTATACAAGGGAAAAGTAAATTGAAATGAGTTTGACTGGGGTATACACCGAGAGAAGAGAATATACTACGTTACAATTAGTAGTACAATATGAGAGTGATATGGGCCAAATTAAGAGAGGCTTACTATTCTTGCATTGTAGATATGAGTGATATTAGATGTGACCTCACTCAGTAAAGTAATTGAAAGTTTAGGTTATTTCCTTTTTTAAAATTTTCTTGTCATCGATCCCTTGTTTCTCCACATTCATATAATCTCAATTGTGAGACTTTGGCCCATCTTCACAATGTCAATGATGTGACCATTCAATTCTTGAGCCTTCACTGGCTCCTCTAGTGCCACTGGGGTGGCGTTTCTGTACATCAAATACATCCCCATCTGAATTAGGCCGAAGACAAACCCAAGTGTGTTTGGAAGCTGCATCGTCCAAATGCAAACATTAATTAATTAATTCATCTGTTTTCAATCAAACGTTATATATATACCCTCTTTATCCAAAAAGACGAGAAGAATCATATTAAATTGTCCTACGAATAAAAGTTGTTATGATCAAATAATCATGTACTTAGAAATATGGGGTGTCCATATTGCACTTGGATTTATTCATGGGAACTCCGCATCAATGGAGAACGCAAACATTTAATTTTGTAGTATTATTGATTCGACATTATCACATATAATGCAAAATGAAAAACTAAAGGGATTTCCCAAAAAAGGAACGGACAAAGTAAGCAAGACACGTATGTGCCTTTTAGAATAATAGTAATACAATAATTAATAGTTCAGATGTAAAAGAATTAATGAATATGTACGTAGGTAATAGGATAGCATTGAACTTACAGCAACGTAATAATCCCTGAGGAGAAGGCCATAGAAGAACCGCATAACAGCATTGATGGTTAAAAACATTGACAAAGTAAATGGCATGTATTCCACGCTCCTCGTCTTTATGACTTGCCTCTGCACGTATTGATCATAAAAATTCAATTAATATCATTGTCTCAACCAAACTACTACAAAAGAATGAAATTGAATTTTCTACTCCAAATTTTATAATAAAAAAATGATTAATTAGGTTTTGTAAAATTCTTACAATAATGAAGAGAGGCGCAGCAAAGACACTGATGTTGAAAACAAGGCAAATCCATCCTATGATAGCAAGACGCTTTGCTCCCTTTGACAGGTAGAGAGTTGATAGAAGTATGGCTCCGAACCCAAACACATTCAGTAAGAGAAGAAGCTTGATGGTTGTAAGCTGTGATCCCAGCCAAGACAAAAAATTAATAAATATTACTATACATCGAAAGATTTAATTTCAGTTTAATTTAAAAGTTAATAATAAGAAAATAAATTAAGAAAACTATAAAGGAGGGTTATATAAGATAAATACCCTAGTCTTCCTTGAGGCATAAAATAGGAAGATTGTAAGGTAAATTGACTCCACAACGATTCCAAATGTCTTAATGGTAATGAGAAGGAGGGCAGCTTCCCTTTTGACGAAAGCATAGTAAATCCAAAGCATTGCACTGAACAGTGCAACAACATAAGGAAGTGACTGGAACCCTTCAGTGGATTTCTTCTTGTAGATTTGGTAAAAGGTTGGCCTACACACGCAGATATTTATATATTCATGAAATTAGCCTTCTTATATATATATATATATATATATATATATATATATATATATATATATATATATACTGAAACCAAAAATAGTAACTAAAATTCACTTACAATGGAGAAAGGAACACTCCAAAGGAGATGATGTTGCCTGTAAAAAAAATTAACAGCAAAAAGAAACATCCATCAGCTTGTGATCAAATGTTATAACATGATTTTCTCATTTAACACTATATATATATATGGAAAAATTATACTTATTAAAAAGCGTACATATGACTAAATTAAGTATATTGCTATATCCAATATATGTTCCTAACTGCATTAGAGGCCATGCAATATGCATGTTCTACCTATTGCTGTAGTAACAAAAAATAAAAGTGGAAGTTTGACGTCAACTTTAAGGATTAATTGGCGAGGATGCACAAAATGATAGGAACATCATACCAAACTAGATGAATTAAGAAAGAGGTTAATTAAGATGATGATGAGGATGAATAATGTGGCGTGATATGGAGATGGAAATGGATTATACTGAAGAATTTTTTTATAAAAAAAACTAGATGACTGTAGGTAGCTAGTATTAGTATATACCCATAACGCCGAAGACAAAAGCCCAAGACTCGCGATGCATGTTCATGTTTTGAAGAATCTAATAGAACTTTTAGAGTAGTGCTCTCCCTAGATTTGTGTCAGTCTCACCCTCAGTTGAAGTTCTCTCTCTCTCTCTCTCTCTCTCTCTAAATCCCACGAATCGATATGCATATAGTTCAAAGGGTATTTATAGGGGGGGAAAAGTATGGAGAGCTCGGTCAACTTGCAAACGGGAATGCGATACATCAATGTAACTTCAACACGTACACTTTCCAGTAGTTGTTCGTCCCAAACGCCATTTGCTTTAACTATGTATCCAAACACCTTTCTTACCCTATTACCCTCTCTAACCTCATTTGTATATATCTCTTGTACACACACGGGTTAAATAATTTAAGATAGTACTATTACTGTTACATACACAAAATTCCCATGGCCCACCATGGCTCTTTCTGATGTGTCACCCACCAAGTGGCTTAAAGCCTTCCAACTCATATATACTTTGAAACCTGGGTCTGGTATTTCATATACTTGAATTGAATTACCTAAGGGGGGTCAGGGTGTGTGAGTCCTCTATTTGATAGAACTTTACCATACAAAATGTTACCGTGGTAAGTGGTAACCCCCAATATGACCATCTTTGTCATTATTTGCATTATGATTCCGGGTCCAACTTGTGAACTATAGTTAGCGACAGGCAAATGAATTTGCGCTACTCTTTATGTGGATATTCATAAATAATAATAAACCTTGCAAGCTTGAAAAAGGTATCGCAATAACTTTCCCGCGCGTATTGAAAAAGGTATTAATATATACTTTAATTCAATCATAACTTACTCTCCCTACCTTTTCTTCTCTTTAATTTCCTCTTTTCCCTGTTTAAACGTTTCAATCAGGTTCAGTTACATGTTAATACGTGTTCCATTTAACCCTATCATTATTTGCCACATGACCCATAGAGATTTTATGTTCCTACTTTGCTGTGCTGGTTCACCCTCACTCGCATGAATCTATCTGACAAAGAAGATATATGTGCTCGATTGTGTCTCATGTGCTCGATCACATAAAACCAATCTATTATTGAAATCTTATTTTCTTCAATATCCTTAACATTAATATTACATGTTCTATGGTATCAAACAAACTATTTAAGATTTGGTCCTAGTAGTGTCATGTAGGACTAATCAACGTTGATCCTTAATGACTAATGTACAATTAGACTTTTTTCAAATTTTCGAACTTTCCTTAAATTGTTAAGTCTTAATTGAAAACTTTAACAAACTTCCTTGTCCCAACACCCGTCCCCCCCAAAACAAATAAATATGTAAATTAAAAAATTTCGTGTTAATTAAACAAAGATAAAATCTAACATAAATGGGACTATTTTTTTTTAAATAGTGCTGATAAGATAATTTGTTGTCAATTAAATCAAACAAAAATATTAAACGCATATTAATTAGTAAATTATTAAATAATAAATAAAATCATTTTATTAACATTTGGTAAACAAAATAAATTAAGAAATTAAATCAAAGTTTATAAAACTTACAAACAAAAGAATAAAAAAAAAGCAAAGTTGTACATAAGGTCACGACTTTAGAAGAAAAAAAAAAATTAAAGGAAGTCGTAAAATGGTAAATTGGCCCACCAATCAGTAATTTAAAAAAATAAATACCCCCTTTTGGTAAATTGGCCTTTAAAACTCATTTGCATGCTAATTGAACATTTGGCTCTGTCCACGCAAGTAGGTTGAAATATGCTATCACAACTTTTGAAATTGCATTCGCATAAATTCAATTAGTCCACACGAATAAAAAAATGAAACTAATTGAAGACATAGAGTATATAAGTGAGGGACAATTCTCACAGAGTTAGGTTTTGAAGTTGACTTAGGCCTAAACTCACGTTCTAAGAATTTAAGATGGTATCAAAACTTATTCTAGATCTATTTACGGGTCATCCACCATATTATATACACACCAAACCTAAAGTGTTGAGTGTAAGGAGGTGTATTAAGAAAATTTCAAATCCCACATCGGCTAGAGATAGAATATATAAGTGAGGGAAAACTCCCACCCTATGAACTATTGGATATCGCACAATTACACAATAATCGAGAAAAGAGAAAAGGAAAAAAGAAAACAACACATGCATTTAAGGTTGAGTTAGGTCCAATCGAAAAAAGTTTTGAGGATAATATGAACTAACTTTTGGGGTTGAGTTAGATTCAAACTCAAGATTTAAAGAAGTTCTTTTAAATAAAAAGAAAAATCAAAATCAATGAAGTGATAATACCTAATCCATTATTGATACAACTTGTTAATATTTTAAAATTAAGATTAGGAGGGGAAGGGAGGGGAAGGAAAAGAAAGAGATTCAAGGGGAAGGGAGGGGAAGGAAAAGGAGAAAAATTTCAAGGGGAAGGGAGAAGGAAAGAGAGGAAAATGAGGGAAGTTTCTTCCTTCTTATTTGAGTGTTAAAAATATATTAAGAGAGAAAAATAGAAAGTTAATAAGATACTTTTATAATTTTGCCCTTATTTCAAAAACTAATACACTCTGTATTTAACAAATAAAACTTAATTTTAAATTTATAAATGGGGTAGGATAGTAATTTTATTACTTTTCCTTTTAAAAACTCCAAAATCGAAGGAATAACAATTTTAATGATTTGAAAGAATTCAGATAAATTTTAAAAATTCTCAAATTATTTTCCTCAAAAATGAAAACTTCCAAACAAGATGTTACTATCCAAACCTTTTCCTTCCTTCTCTTCCCCTCTAAAATTCCTCTTCCAAACAAAGTCTATGGAGATGGAGAGTACCCAACAACAACAAACGGCTTCTGTATTGAGCCTCCTTTCCCGTGGGTCACACTTTAAGGCGAAGCCCCTCATCAGTTTCCTGTAGATATTATGGCAAAAAAATATAAATATTATAGTTTTAATATTAAATTACGTATATGCGGTAGTTTGCAAATTATTTACGGAAATATTGCAAGCAGTCGTGCATGCACCGGGCGCCACCGGTTACGTCCTCTGCAGGCGCCATACATGCAGAGTGGCGCCCCACCAAAGCGCGTTCGAAGAAGCCCCGTTCAGGCGCGACAGAGCACCAATGGCGCCCCATCTGGGCGCGACTAAGCAACTATGGCGCCTCCCCTGGGCGCCTCTAGCTAGCTGAGTTCTTTTTGAAGACTCGAGCACTCTCAATGGCAACTGCTGTGGAAGGAAGCTGCGCAAACACCAAACGCTTGTGAACAATATACAAGAGGAGAATATCAAGCAAAGAAGGGAATATCAAGCAAATTGGTGTGTACTTTTAGCATAGTTTTTTATTTTATTATTACTATTATTATTATGCTATAAAGGTGAAATTTTTTTATTTGAGAACTAATTGAATATTTTTACTAGATGTTTGTTTTTAACTTAATCTTTGCATTTACAAAATTTGAATATATAAAAAATTATGTCTGATAGTGTTGATGATATAAAAAAACCTTAGTTAGGTGTTAATGGTATATTAAGATTGGATATACTCTGATATTATAGTAGAAATAAATAAAGTCTAATTACTTACTTACAAGGTGTACTTCAAGTGACTAGTAATTTGAGCTTTTTAAGCATAGGCCAGGAGTTTTGATTATGAAAATATTTTGATGCGCTGCTAACACCTTAGTTTTTAGGGTTAATTTAGTTATAAATCAATAAATAATTAGCAATATAGGTTAGAATTAGGTGAATTCTTTATTTATTTGTTTTGATCTCATTTTTATTAATAATTTATTAATTCATAATCAAATCTCAAGGGATTCGATTCTTTTTTACGCTAGGTGAGACCGACAACTCGATTGCGGGTGAAGCCCTAGTTGTCGCTGGTGGTGGAGGATTCTTTTTTACGCTAGGTAAGACCGACAACTCGATTGCGGGTGAAGCCCTAGTTGTCGGTGGTGGTGGAGGAAAGGCTTTTAGTGGGCCAGTGAACGGTGAATCTTACGAGATTGAAGATTGAGGTGTTTGATATCGGAAAAATGTCTTCAAATGCTGATAGTGTTCGTGTTGTTTTGTATTATAATGGGAGCAAAGTTGAGGGTCGAGGTGGTGTCGTTTTTGAAGGTGAAAAAAGGCTAACTCGTTTGAAGTGTAACTCAACTATTGAAGAATTGCACCAGAGAATTAGTCAAAAATTAGGTATTAAAGGTAATCAATCCATCAGTATGGTGACTGCAAGAGTATGGTGCGATGAAAAATATATTAGCATGCAACTTGTAGACGACGAAGACATGGAAATGGTAATAGGAGAATTCTTCAACCAATCAAAGAAAAATTACCTAGAGTTGTATGTGGATATTGAGGATGTTGATTTAGCAATGAGGTCAGTGCGTTTTGATTATTCCCATAATGCATTAGCTGTTATTCCACCTCTTAATTTGTCTATAGAAGATGAAAATGATCCTACTTGGGTTATGGACGACGATGTTGATGATGATGATGATGAAAATATCGCAATGGAAGATCGCCTTCTTAAAGAAAATGCTAGTGCTTCGGAAGATGATGAGGCAAACGCAAGTCAAACACAAGGACATAACTCTTTTGTGGCTGAGTCTCATATGAAAGCACAGGAGGATGTGGGGGAGGATGAGCAGCAACAACAAAATCAATATCAAGGTGCGTTACCGAACAATAGCTATTTAGATGTGTGGTTTTTATTTTATGTATTTTATTTAAATATATTTAGGAATTTGGTTATGTAGGTCAGGGTAGTAATAATTTTTGGGATGGAATCCCACACTACACATACATTGATTGGGATTATCCGAGTGAACAAGATTCTGGCACCGGTTCCGGATCAGTTGAAGGTCCATGGATATTAGGGAATAAGTTGTTTATTAAACAAGAATTTGCATCGAAAGAAGAGGCACAAATGACAATAAAGCGGAACCTTATGAAGGAGCATCAGGAAGCTGTTGTTGTTGAAAGTACGCCGACAAAGTTAAGCATGAAATGTCGTGCGCATGACCAGAATTGTCCATGGCGGGTTAGGGTAATGAAACCAACATATGGTGAGAGATGGGTGGTTACCAAATGGGGTGGGGATCACATTTGTCTAAATCAGCACATTTCTCAGGATCACAGACAACTTGATGCTGATGTTATTGTTTCACTGGTACTAGGTACGTTATTGATATTAATGATAATAATGTTTTTCTTAGTTTATTAATGTTGACATGAGATTTTTTTAATTAGGGATGATTAAGCATGATCCATCAATTGGACTAGTCCAGGAGAGGATAACACATTCTTTTGGATACAAAGTTTCGTATAGAAAAGCTTGGTATGCAAAACAGAAAGCCATGGCAATTATTTACGGTGATTGGGAGGAATCATATGCTTTCTTGCCCAGGTGGTGTGACTATATGCTTCGATTTTCACCAGGTTCTGCTTATAATATTCAAACCAAAGATTATTATGTCGGTCATAGAATATTTTATCATAAACGCGTGTTTCATCGCATTTTTTGGACTTTTAGACAATGTTGTGAGGCTTTCAATTTTTGTAAACCCGTTATTCAAATTGACGGCACTCATTTATATGGCAAGTACAAGGGAAAGTTGCTTATTGCCACTGCTCAAGATGGTAATAATGAGTGTTTGCCACTTGCATTTGCTATTGTTGAGGGTGAGACACTGCAAGCTTGGGAATACTTTCTACATAACATTCGTGTTCATGTCACAAGCATGACAAATATTTGTCTGATTTCTGATCGACACCAAAGCATACTATCTGCAGTTGAGAGGCACCCTGGATGGCAGCCACCGCACGCTTATCATGTTTTTTGTCTTCGTCATATTGCTAGCAATTTTAATCAGAAGTTCAAAAATGAAAATTTGAAGAGGGCCTTAGTGAATTTAGGTATGTTGCACGAACACTTATGTATGATTGATATTTGCTATGTTGTAGCCTGGAGTGTAATCAACATGTCTGTGTATGCAGGGTATACTCCTTCTATAATTGCTTTTGAGGTTGCCTTTGCACGTTTTCGTGATGCTAGTCCTGAGGTTGCAAACTGGATTGATAACATCCCAAAAGAAAAGTGGATGCGTGCATATGATGTTGAGGGCCGAAGGTATGGGCACATGACCACAAACTTGGCAGAATCAGTTAACAGGGTTTTAAAGGGTGCGAGAAACATGCCCATTACCGCTCTGGTTAAACACACATATAGCAGATTGGTAGAATATTTTGTATCCAGGGGGCAATCGGCTGCTAACCAATTACAAGGTGGACAAACTCTTTGCAAAAATGTCGTGACTATGTTGATGGCTAATCAAACAACTGCTACTTGTCATTATGTTCGTACATATAATGTGGAACACTCCGAATTCGAGGTTGATGATGGGTATGACAATTCGTTTTCCGTAAACCTCGCTGAACGGTTCTGCCAATGTGGCAAATTTAAGGCATTCAAATATCCTTGTAGTCACGCCGCAGCAGCCGCTATGCATGTTCGTCAGTCACCGACAATGTATGTGGATGATGTATTCCTTGTGACGAACTTGGTTAACGCATACTCATTTCCATAGCATCCAATTGGTAACGAGCAAGCGATTCCGCCGAGCACAGATCCAGTACTCATACCTGACAAGTCTATGTTGCGTGCAAAAGGTCGTCCTAAGGCAACTAGAATACGCAATGAGATGGATGAGGTTGAGACTAGTCAAAGTCGTGTTAGGTGTGGTATTTGTCGACTACCTGGACATAACCGTCGTAATTGTCCTAATCGTCGCACATCTTCGTGACTATTGAATGAAATGTAATATCGTTCGATTTCGGTTAAGTATTTATTTGTTGTGTAATATCGTACATGTTCGATTATATACGTATTTGTTGGGTTATATCGCTCAATGAATTCCACAAAAACGCATCCACAATGAATAACAATGTATCAAACACGCATCATCACAAAGTAATCAAACATAGTCGAATAAAATCCATACAATATTTCATATTAAATAACAACAAAAAACTAAAAAAGACTAAGCTGAAGGTGGGGGCCACTGGTTATGACGAGCTTGGCGATCAGGCAATATACGTCTTCCACGGCCACGCCCAGAGTGTGAAAAGGCCTCATGTAGGACTTGGGGATCATGCGCTGCAACAGCTGCCGAGAAATCATCGAAGTCAGCATACATAGTGTCAACATCATCATCATCCCAAGTTTGAGCTCCGTGACTACTGCTCCCCCCATGTTCCCATGATGGCATCTGAACTGGACTATGATGGAACGACGGCCCTGCTTCAGTGTTCATAGCTATGGGATGTGGATGATAAAATGTGCCCGTGTCCGTCGGGGTATGTGACTCCCAGGGTGGCCAGCACGTGTCGGTATGGACATCCTGCTCCGGCTGAGAGGGCTGAAAATATGTTTGTTGAATGCCGTATTGCTGACCTATAAATGGTGGCCTAAAATATCCCGCCTCCGTAGGTTGCCTAGGTTCAGGAATAGGCTCTGGAACTGTAGGCAGTCGACGACGACGACGTCCCAACCCTCGACCCTCTTTGGCACGACGGCCAACATCCAGCGACAACTGAGGCTCTGTAGGAATCTGTGTCTGTGGTGCCTCTGGTCCTGGCTCATCCACCCGAGCTGTTTCTTTCCAAACACCAATAAGGCGAGCCACCTCGCTGTGCACATAATGCAACCCATGGTTCGGAAATTCGTCTTCCAAGGTCACAAAATACAAATTCTCCAACCCGTCAAGCTGTGCATGAAACAAATTAAACATAAACAAAAAAATGTGGCATATTCTTAATAAATTATTTAAACGAAAGGACTTACACAGCGATGTTGTGAGGCCCCTAGCTTCGTGACGTAGCGCTTCCCACATAGTCTATACCAACCTATATACTCATGGTTGGGCGACATCAAACCATTCAATGCAGGTGGCACTTCAACATGTTCGCCTCGCCTATTCCATCTCTCTATAAATTTCCGTAATCTCCGGCCCTAATTTTCCTGGGGCTTACCCCGAAGGGTGAAATCATGAACACCTTTCAATTTAGCAGGCCTGTGAGGTATCGGCTGATCTCGTCCAAATTGCCGCATACACCTGTCCGGCTGTGCATACTCGGCTATGTGAAAACAAATTATTGGTGTACGAGCCATCGACAACTGAATCGTCTCGGCCGATGTCCCCATGAAATCATAATCACCATATGGTTGCCAAACAACCTACAAAATGCAAAAAATAAGAAGAATTTCAGTCGCACATCAACAAATAAATCAAACGCACAAATTGCATAACATAATTCATTAATTAAACATACCTCATCCCTGGTTAATGTGTCCAGACTGTGTCGATACCAATTAAGTGAATTAAGTTTAAACCGACGAACACCATTAAACCTATTAGCAAGGTTAAACATGAAACCGTTAATTCATGTGCATGTAATGTACGTGTGTACTTTACCTGAAAGTAAATAAAAATACCTGTGTCCAAAGTGTCGATCCACATCATGTGTAGATGGCAAAGGGGGCGCAATACATGGAAATCGAAGCCATGCCCAGATCTGCAGCAAAACTGTGCAACCCCCCATATCTTTTCGATCTGGGTCTGTACAGTCGCACAACTGTCTGAACAACTGTGCCAGTACCGCTGACCCCCAACTATAGGATCCAATGTCAGCAAAATCACCCTGAAGTAGGGCAACGTATCGACATCCTACTACGCTACCCCCTGACCGGTCGCAAAGGATCCAAGATCCTAACATGCGAGCAATGTGAGCCTTGGTGAAGTATATCACCATCTGCGGTTGAGCAGCAACAGCATCCCATGAGGGATACACTCTGTCAAAATATGATAACCTCACATTGCCAGAGGTTAGCTCGGTCACGGGATCCGGTCCGTTACCGAACACCTCATTACATAATGCAGGCCAATCTGCATATGTCGGTCCGGTAACAACTTGGCCATCAGTGGGCAAGCCTAGTATTCCAGCTACATCTTCCAATGTTATAGTCATTTTACCCTGCGGCATATGAAAAGTATGTGTCTCTGGACGCCACCGCTCAACCATAGCACTAATAAGGGCAGGATCAATCTGGAAAATATAACTCATTGATCAATACACATGTTATGCGAACATTCATTTTAAACATGCTTAATATAACAAAATTTGGTTAACAAGTACCGCCATGTATCGCATTCGCGCGACATGTATGAAACCAGCTTCAGTCAAATACTGAGTTACTATGTTTGGAATATCATCTGCTTGGAGGCCAGCTGTGGGTCTACCTCCACGACAGACCTTCAACAAACTATCTGGTGCGCCATTCCAAACTGACTGTGAAATATGCGTACGCTGTCCGCGCCTCCTAAGTACATCCCATCTATATGGTCCGGGAAGCACATGGGTCGTGGGATTGGTAGGCTCAGCCTCATACTCAGACTCAGAACGAGGTGACTCGGATGACGATGACTCAGCCATTAAAATATACTACATTTTCATATAAAGAAGCGTCAACGTAAACACGACACTCTTTTATATTAGTGAATCAGATCTTACGACGTATCCTGGGTTATTTTTGTTTCTCTCTCCACGCTTGACACTCAAGCAAAACAAAAAATCCTCTTTTCCCATTTTAAAAAATTGATTACAAAATAAATCTAAGTACAACGATGTTCAATTTTTATCCTAATAATTGAAATTAATTACAATGGTAGATAAAAAAATAACTAGTTATTCCCTTTTTATATTAATTAGTTTACAAGTTATTTATAAAATCATTTATAAAATTAATGTGTTTGAGAGAAAAAATACTTTATTTTTAATTTGTTGGAATAAAAACTTTAAAATTCATAAATTAATTTTTAGCTTAAAAATTTTAATTTGTTAGCATTAGAAACTTAATAATTTAAACCATAAAGTTCATTCATTCATATTTAATATTAAAAACTTTCTAATTAATTTTTCTTATCATAAATTAATTTTTACTTAATTGTAATTACTAGAAAATATAAAATTTTAATTACGACCAATTCTTATTTGTTTCGTACAATTTAGATTGTAA
>PYAF01000205.1:454101-473781 GCA_007407185.1 Glycine tomentella | reverse complement strand
ATGATATTGAGTTTGAAGACATAATTTTTTTTTTCCTAATCCATACACAATTTATTGACAATATTAACTATGCTTTGTTACCATTGCATTGCATATATGAATAGAAGTTTTTCTAAATTAAAACTGTTAAACATTTATTTGTGATTAATTATGAAAAATTATAGATTAGATAGTCTTGCTCGAATTTTAATAAAAGTAATTTAAAAATATTGATATTAAACAAAATATTTATAATTTTACAGCAAAAAGCCAAAAAAAAATGCAAGAACAAAATTTAAATAATTATAAGGACATTCGTACATGATACAAACTATACTAAACAATATCGATATGAAATATTGCCATAATGTCATGATGAAAACCAAGGTCAAATATGGTGATCATGACTCACATGCAAGAAAGAACATTTCCAAGTTTCTGGTATTATTAATTAACATGATAATTAATGTTAAAAAAAGACAACAAAAAATAAGCTTAATAATTCTATCTAAATAATAAGTCCTATTGTTATTATGTCGTATCCTCTATGATAAACACTTCCAAGATACTCCAAGTGAACAATGCAAGTGCCAAAAACTAACATTAATTTGGGTTAATTAAGTTTGCCTCAATTTTTTTAATTCTAAATTTTAGTCCCTTGAATTATTTTTATACAATTTTTAGTCTTTCATTAATTTTCTATCAGCAATTTTTTATTTGATTTTTAAATTGCTCAAAATTAGTTCTTATTTTATCTATTTTTAATTATTTATGTACTTTATATTTGAGACTACTTTTAAACAATATAAATAAATGAAATATTAAATATGAACAATTTTTTAAAAAAAACTAAAAATGATGCTAAAAAATTAATAAAAAACTAAAAATTATCAAAAATATTTTAAGAAACACAAATTATAATATAAAAAACTAAGAAATTAAGAACTTAATTAACTCTGTTAATTTTATTCTACCTGAGACAAGTGCAGAGTGGCTTTCTTGGTTGAGGAGTTTAGAGAAAGCCTAAGTACCAAGCGGGTGGCCCAATCCACTGCTGCAGGAAAAAGTAGCTTCCAAGGAAACAACGCTTTCACCGACGATGATTTGAAGATAAGTCAAAAAACCAAAAGAAGGATTGAGAACAGAGGAGTGAAGAAGACGTAAACCTTTTAGCGAGGAAGACATAGACCTTCAAGCTAGGAAGACCCAGAGGAGTAAGGAAGACATAGAGGAGCGAGGAAGACGCAGAAGAGTGAGAAAAACGCAAAGGAGCGAGGGAGACGGAGAGAAACCAGGAAGATGCAGAGAGCGAGGAAAAAAATGGAAAGGAGCAAGAGAGAGAAATTGTGGATCAGAAATGTAAAAGGCATGATTTGTGATTTTGAAATTTTTTAAAGACATTATTGTCCAACCATATTTTGAAAAACAGATTTGCGAAAAGGAGAATGACATAAGCTGAAAAATTGAACTTTTAAAAAAGATTTGTTAGAAACTTTTTCTTTTATAAAATCTAAAAAAACTTATTAACCAAACACTCTTAAAAAATAAAAAAAAAAATCTTTTACTAATAGATAAGATATTAAATCATCTTTGAGGCTGCATCCAAATAGGTATAATATAGTGATCTTTCCGTTTCATTGGCTTACCATAACTCGACTAAATTCGGAAACACCAAGCCAATCTTCCACCCCCTACAGGCCTACCACTAATTCCAACGTAGCTTGCCAGGCTTTATACAATTTGTATAATTATCACGTGTGGATGTTTACGTACAAGTGAGAAGTACCGAGTACTTAGTTTGCTTATCAACGAAGTATTTTTGGATGATTGCAAAAACTTGAAATCTATGATAAACCATAGTGTGCGTATTTATTTATATGTTTGACAACCATAATGAAATCGATCGGTGACATACAATGAAATTCTGATCCAAATTTCGTAACTCTACCCAGCGAAAACGAATTTGGATGTCTTGTACAACTAATCGAGTTAAATATGAGAGATGAATAAATCAAAACTTCAAATTTTAAAAGTTTAAATTTATATAAATTTTATTTTCGTTTATATTTATATGGTATTCAATATTTTTATTTTTATTTTTACTTTATTTTACTCTAACACCATAATTTATGTATATTTTCCATTTTTTTTTCTCTGCCTCTTAATTAAAAAGGTGGAGGTGACTAACAAGGAAATTATTCCCGTGAATATCCACACTTTAAAATTAGTTAATTTGTTTATTTTATATTTTAAGAAATTTCCTTGAATATTTATATGTGAATACCCGTAAATATTCTATCATAATGGTAGAGATTCTTGTTTGCATTCTTTCTCCTCACTGCAGATAATCCAATTCCAATAAGAATATCTATCTCGTGATGATTATTTATTACTGTATAATTACTAATTAATTAGCTGTAAATATACTGTTTATTACGAGATTTCAATAAATGTAAAACTTGTCAAATAATTTCTGATGAAAATAATCTTCTCGAGAACAAAAGATTTTTCCTACACCGCAGAGCTCCTTAGTAACTATCATAATGCAGAAGGCTAAGTTCAAGCCTCCTTTGCCTATTGACTCTTGCAATGAAATCATCAGCCCTTTTGTTCAATTCATCAGAAGAAGAAGGAATCAAACTTTGTTCATCTCCTTCATCTAGATTTTCCTCCTCTTTGGATTCTTCTGTAGCTTTATCTATCCTTCCTTTGCCCTTAAAGTCCACACTGTTCATGTCCACATTTCCCCCAACATGTATCTCCAATAATGTTTTACCCTCGTTGACCTCAGGACTTGGAATCTGAGGTTTCATAGTTTGACTGCTCTGGATGTACTCATCATAGTAAACAACACAAGTACTTGAAGAGGAATCCGAGGAAAGGATTCTGGAGTTTACTATAAGGAAGAAAATTATGAGGTTGCCTATGATAAATAAGAGCTTCGAGCTCAATAGGAGTGGTATTAAACTTGAGATATGCACCATGAAAAAGACCCGGAGAAGAGAACAAAGATAGGGAAAGCAAAGAGTGACACAACAGAACACACTGCAAATAAGGGCACTCAAGAAATAGAAATAGAAATTATCCAGAAATTGGCGCCTTTTGTACCTGTTCATGGCTTGAATCTTCTTGATTTGTGTAGGATCCATTAGGCTCAAGTTTTGGGTTCAAAGGTACCAAGGTAGGCTAGCCTGTAGAATTAATATTGGAAAGACTTTATTTTGCTGAACTAAGAGCATAAGAAATGCCAAGATATATAGATTGAGGAAAGGGCCGGGATTAGTTAATTAGTAAAATTATTCACATGCTTCTTTTTCCGTTATTTGATAAGGAATATCTTAAGGACTTTTTAAAAAGCCATGGGACATGGTGGGGTGGCGTTTTATTGGCCCCTTTTTCTCCGTCACGGACAGACGGACTGCTAATAAAGCTTGTTTTCATTTGGTTGATCTAGTTGTACATGGAAATTAAGTTCTTAATGCATGATATCGTACGTTGGAGCACCTTGTATAATTAATTTGGGCTTCGCTCATGCGGATTGAACACGTTCCTGTGTTAAAACTTAAACACCGAGTTTGAAGTCTGTGTATGCAATCTTTGTACTAATAAAATATAATCTTCATTGCTTCTCTGATTGTGATTCCACAACAATGTGAAACTTTAGAATTTGGGGGACAAAAATAGCATTATTGATTAACGTACCCTACCATTTGTAAGTTGTTTTACCCAACGTCCAACATTCCCATTAAGAAAAGAATATCATTTTGACTGCTCTCAATGGGTAACAGAATCTCCTCTAGAAAGTCTTGGTAGAGAAGTGGGGTAGATTTCGGTTAAAGAAGCTCTTTTAGCTTTTTCTTTTACATTTCTTCTAGCATAAGCCTCATATTGAGTGGAAGAAAAATATTGCCATGAGAAACAAGGTTTAACTGTTAACAAAGACAGGGAAGAATTACTCATACTTAGTTTTTGTGAAGGTGAGCTGATAAGAACTCGATGGCAATAGCTAACTCACGGTTTAATTACACTTCCTAATGGTGATTTAACAAGAGAACAATTACGGTGCGCACTATGCAAGTTTCTTTATATCTGAACATGTCATCGACACAAATTTGATGATACTGATTGCTTTGTGTATTTACATGAAGATAAACCCTCAATATAGTGCCAAATTTCTCTTCAAAATTTTTATTTTTATGATGGGTACAGAACAACAAAAATACGCTTCATAATTCGGTTAAATGATACAGCTGCGGCATGCTTACCGTTAAGTGTCAATTTTGGTAAAGTAAACCAATTGGCAATTTGTCCCGGTTTCGATCGAAAAGTTTGGAATTGTAGATATTATGAGTATTTGACAAATTTTGAATTAAAGATAAATACTAATTTTTTTTTAATATTTGCGTATTATATTTAATTAATTAAACTATATCCTCTAGTTTAAACAAATTTATTTAAGTTTATGAAAGTAAGTTATGATTGTTTTTGCAAACTTTTGAATTTATTTATTTCAATGCATTTAATTCCTTGAAATAAACAGATAATTAAAGATATAATTAATTTAACTTATAATTTTTCACGTTATACGTTTACTTACTTTACAGAAATTTAAATTTTATTTTAATAAGTATTTTGGATAAACTTATCATTTTTTCCTTTTAATTTAATTATGTTATGAAGTATCATACTCATACGTGATTATAATTTCTTATTTCATATATAAACTTACTGAATAAAACCCACCCATTATCAGCTTCGAGCCTGTGCATATATGCATGGCAAATTCACCTTTCGCGATACGAAATACAGAATCATGAGTATAATCATGTGCCAAATCAATCAATCAATGAAACCAGATAGAGGAAGAAAACAATAAATTATGAACAAGTGTTAAAGTATTTGCTTGATCGCTTAGTCATCTTATTAGCTTTATTAGTCAGTGCAAAGCGCCAAGGGCTCTTGGGATACGCAGGAGGCAAATTTTTTTATGGTGATCTGCAAAAGTTAACAAAAAGCATTTTGAGTTGGCGGGTACTGGGACCCTTCCCTTCAGAAAAGGAAACCCATGCAAAGACCATGAGAAGAAAAGAAAACTCATTATTAGAGTATGTTGTTGGTGCGGAAGAAAAAGGTCGAATGGAGAATATATAAATAAACTCATTTTTATACGAGAGATTTACAAAACGATTTAGAAAATGATCAATACAAAATATGAAAAAAATGAATGTTTTATTATTTTTAAAAATAAATTTACTAATAAAATGATTTTGTTCAGAAATTCTTTAAAAATAATGTAAAGAAAGATCAGTCTTAAGATTAAAAAAAAAAAAAGATCATGTTATTCGATCTAAGACTAAGATGATATATATAGTGAAAACAAATTTGGAAAAAAAAAATAGTGTAAAAAGATTAGATGATGCTCATAGGCCCAATACAACATAAGTGATAATGGGATCGATCAGAAGTAATTGAAATTTTGGAAAATATATATAAAAAAAAGTGATAGAAGACAAACAAGGTAAAAGTAAGTAGATTTTTTAACATTTTTAGATTAAAAAAGTAAAATAAAATAACATGAAATCTATCTCGGGTTATTTAATTGAGTAGAAAAGTTATCAAAAAAAAAGAAAGAAAATGGTATTTTAGTACAAAGACGTTTATTTCCCCACATAAAAAAAATACATATGTATAAAATTCAATAAATAAAAATGAAAATTATTATTCAATATTATTTACACTTAAATTATAAAATAAATTTTAAATTAAACAAACAATTTCTATTTAATTATTTTTCATATTTTAAATAAACCTAAATTAAAAATCTTATAATATTCATTTTAGTTAAAATATAAATACTCCCTTCGTCGTTTGGAGAAATGTCAATTTTTTGGAGAATTTTATCTATCATTTGTAAATTTTAAAATCACATTAATTACTCTTTTATCAATTATACTTTTATTTATCTATTAATCTTTAATTAATTTACACCATGTATTTATTATGGAATAAAATGAAAATGAGATAGAATAGAAAAGCTCATAATTATTTAATTAGAACAATAAAATTTATTGTATTTTTTGGCTTCTACGAAATAAAATACTAAAATTTATTTAAAAGCTATTTTTCCTAATTAATATTTTATAATACACAGACGTAAGAATTAAACCCGTAACTACATGCAGAATTGCAGATAGAAGATAGAAACCGCTAAAATGGTTACGAGATTAGAATTATAGTTTACTTGAGTCTTGCTAAATTGGAAGGGACACTGTTCTGTCAAATAAATAAATAAAATCCGAGGATAACCAATGCATTATGACATATTATGACATATGAGGGAAATCACTTATATATTTGAGGGATTTAATTCCTTTAAAATGGGAAAATTATAAAACGGGAAAGTCCATGACATTAATTTGATGTAATTTAAGTTTATAAAATATTTTAATTTCTTTGATCATATAAAATATTTTAATTTAAATTAACAATAGATGGATCCTATGTTTTAATTTTATTTTTCTCTCATTGGATACTAGTGGAAAGGTAAACATTGTTATGCATGTCTGTTTACATTTTCTTGTGATTGACATGAAAAGTTAAATTATTAGAATGATAGAGTAATTTGTAACAGCAATTAAATAGTAAAAAAGTCTTAACAAGAAGTTACTTGTGAATTGTGAGCCGTGCATGCATGTCTTCATTGGATATATAGCATTGTAATCAAATAGACAATTACTACTACACTATTTTTCAATTGACCTTTTATAAAATTGTAACAAAAGCCAGACATAATACTTTATTAAACATTAAAATAAATTCAATTAACCAAATAAAAAGTGAAGCTGATCCCAAAATCAAATATCAGCGTCTCAATCTTCATGCAAAAGCAATCTGTCTCTCATGCATTACGACCCCGCTGTTCTCACCATCATAACAAACCACAAATAGCATCAGAAATAAAAAAAACTCTAAACACCGTACGTTGACTAAGCAATTCATTTCAATTTTATTAAATTAAGGAAATTATATGAATATCTCCAAATTAATTAACTCACTCCCTCCGTTATGTACGTCTGAACTTGTGGTCTCACGAACCTTTCGTACAAGAAAGCAGCACCTTTGAACTGCGGTAAAATTAGCCATAACACCAGATATAGTTTCACATGGCACCAAAATGGAATCCTGAAAATTCAATTCATTTTTCACTAGATAATATAGTATATGTAACTGAATTTCATACACTATAATTATTAGTCTATTACTTTAATTATTTCAAAATAAAGACAAAAAGGTTTATAGTTCATTGGTTAAAATTAATTAATAAAGTCAAACCCACCACTCCAAGAGAGGTTGGAGAACAATTTCCACGAGGGTGAGAAACGAATAAATGATCCAATAAGCAAGCCACTGCTTTTCATCCAATCTATTTGGGCCCTCTATTGCTACCACCGAAGCATACCTATAATTGTATAAAGCAGAAATTAATTTAATAAGTTCTTATTATATTACTGCACCTATGATAATACAAAGGAGAAATTAATCAAAGTTCTTATTATATTATATATGCTGCTAGAATGCCATGTCATGAATATATATCCGATTCTCAATACTCACAAAGGGTACAATAACGTCGTCACTGGCCTGCAAAAAATGGAATTTATATGAATTAATTTTTGTTGTTTATAAGCTAAATATTAGTTAATTAGTAATTCAAGATATTGATGAATGAAATGACGAAAACATAAGGGAAATTAACGAAGAAATTGCATGGATAACAAATTGTGACATACCCAGCAAGGGAACGAAGTGCGGTAGCCAAGTTCGTCAACTCAAACTTGCCCATTTCTATGTTTGATCTCAACTAAACGTTTTAAAAGAAAAAATAGGAGTGGAAGATCCTTAGAGAAAGTAAAACGTTCAAGAGTTACGAAAAGCGTACAATGTTGGTACATGGAAGGAATGGAAAGTTTCTTCTTATAGTGGATCTAGATTCTCATTTAATTGTAATAGAAGTGAGGGAGCATGCATGCGCATGTGAGAGAAATCAGGGAGGAGGCAATTTAGCATCAGATTCTTAAAGAAACTAGTCACGCTTAATTAGCAATGTGCACTTTTCTGATCATCTCAATTGATTTTGAGATGATTTTTTTGTTGATAAATGTTAGAATATTGGTTAAGAAATTTAAAGTAGAAACATTTTAATTAGAGTATAAAAAATTATACTGTTGTTTTTTAATATTTTTTATGATTTACACACTAAATATGTTTTCATTTAAATTTTTTAATCAATATCTTATGACATATTTAAAAAAAAATAACTAAGGTTCTTTGCCCATAGCATAAGCCACCTGTGCACGCTTCTCAACGTCAATTGGTCGGTGAACATGGTACTTGAGCAATAACTTTTGGGGGATGGGCCAATGTCTCTAGGTACAAGCTCAGGCTCATCAATGCATCAAACATGGTCCATCGTTCTATAAAATGGTCCAACATTCTCTAAAAACAAAGGCTAATAAGACTAATATAGTACATCAAATATGATCCAGCAATACATTCATTAGTTGGTTACTCTAGTTAAGAAGGAAAGGCCCATACATGTGACTTTAGGCCTCGGTCCAATTCTAATGCTTCTGGCTTTTATTTTGCCTTCATTTCTAGAGGATATATATATATATTCTACTATTGTAGTACTTCCCAATTTCATCATCCCGTTAAAAATATGCAGCGCTAGTGCTGCTGGATATGCAACTTATTCTACAATACTAGTATTTTCTAGATAACCATATGTTTCAATATGCAGAAATAGATTTAATTATGCTGGGACCAATGTTATTAAACCCGAGTTGGTCGATTCCATTTACATCTTAGATTAAGTATGTGTTAATAATTTGGTATTGAAATTATAAAGCTGATCTTAGACCAAATTAAGTCAATGCACATTCCCTTCAAACAAACTGCGTTCACACCTATTGTATGATATACTCATTTCAGTCTGTTGAGTAAGCCTTGTGCATTCACCTTAAGCCTGTGTTTCTTTCGATATATATAGAGTCTACACGCACAAGCTGCTTCTCCAAGTTTTACTGGACTCCACACATACAAGTAAGATTTGAACCAATTCGTTAAAAATTGTCATAGAAATCGAGCAATATTGGAATTGATAGGAGACAAAAATTACTCTGCCAAAAAACTAACTTAAGTGGGATTACGATATACCATATTCCACATGAACCTTTGATGATAAGCTAATTGGATAAGGGGGGAAATTGAGATGGTTGCTGTAAAATGCGACTTGGAGGACACTTGCATCAATTACAGCAAGAAAAACAGATGCACATCTTAATGAATACCGCTAATCTCCTCTCACAATTCACAAGATGTTCTCTCGTTGCCTCATTTTTTTATTTATAGGCATATTTACGGGTAACATGCCTTATTTGTTTAACCAACTAACAGGGTCGGTCATGAGATTTTTTACGCCCTAAACGAACTTAACAAGTTATTCTCTCATAATCATTTAAAACTTATTATTTTTTTGTATTTTTTATTGCAAATTTTTTCATAATCTATTCGTAATCAATATTCTTTAAAATATATTCTTGCTAGTAATCAAAACAAGACATGTGATCTATCTTTTGACTTGTGACATAGTAGAAAATAGGATTTCAACAATTTTAATTTATAAAAAAATTGAGTAGATGTAACAGTGACAAAAATAGTTAATATTATGTATTCAAAGAACCAAATATCATGTAGTTTATTTTGATTCAATTGTTGAAATCTTTCAAATAACTCTTAATTCTTCAAATAAAATTTCACCATCAAGATCATAGAAATTATCATGTTTTTATAAGTTTCAATTTTCACGAAAATGAAGAGATTAGAAGAAAAGAAAGAAACTTCAAAGTCTTTATTTACATAATTATGTTAATATAGATAAAAAAAATGAAAGGAAATTGAATGCCACATTCTTCTCTTTACATTCAACATTGTACGTGATTTACCAATTCATTTTCTCAAAATTTTGGATAGATTTTTGTTGAGAAGTAAAAATATCACTCATTAGTTGACTAATTACTGATCATTGTTTTCCTAAGCAAATAATGGTAATTTTTTCATTTTTTATTTTAATATCTATATAGAGTGTGGACTAATTCATTTTTTGTTAGTGGTCGCCCATTTCAACCGCCCTTGGGGTCAGCACTGACAGCTAACCGAACTAACTAATTACTAACATAACTAACTAATGGGTATCTATCAGTTTCATTTACTAAAAAATTTGTGCTGTAAAGCTAGAAGTTCTATGCTCAGGACCATGGAATTATTATGTTGGCTTCCTATGAGTCAAGTAATTTGCTGTTAACCAAAACAAGTTGTTTATGCTGAAAGCTGAACAACTGGCCAGCATTAGAAGGTGATAGGACCCCAATGAATTGTTGAATAGCCAACATTTTTTGTGGTGCAGTCACATAAATCTTCCACCACCTATTCTCATTTCTTGCCATTCTATATGCGGTAGTGATTTTCATATTGTCTGCACTTCAGATAAATTTGCGCAATGGTTTATATGATTGCAATATCAAGACTAAATTCTCTCTCTCTTTTTTCTCACCCTTCCATCCAACCCATTTACATGCGTATTTGTAACAAGTGTTGTATTTCATCCATCTTTTTCAACTTCAAAAATATGCACCATTTTTTGTTATAGGCTATAGGTATTTTCCAGTACTGGATACTCACAAAAAACTGAGTAGAATCATTGTAGGCATTAAAATTTGAAATTACTCGTTAAATTGAAATAATCTCACACCATTAATTCTACGTTTAGTGATACAAAATCTGCACGTTTAGTTTTATAATTTAAAATTTTAATAAAAAATTAGATAAAAAAAAATTATACAAGTCATTAGATTATGACTGAACAATTGCTTTTTCAATTGTAGGGAATCCTCGCCTATGTAGCTAGCAATGTAGTAACTCTAATGGACAGGGCAACAGGTAGGTAGTATCTCTTATCAGCCGAATCTTCAGCCTCCATGGTTCCAGTCCATCCATTCATGTATGAACTATCTGCTGAGTGCATCTTTCTGCACCTTTTGTAGGTAAAAGATATCCATTTCATTGGAGATTCTTAGCATATTACATAACTGTTGTACGATTGTACTGAACCAACAAAAAACTAACACAACTTTTGTAGTGTATACAATGCATATGTGTCAATTTTTAATTTACATGCTACAATATTTACACATTAATTTATATTTCTTGATTTATATCTTATATATAAATCAGCATACAAGCAGATTCAAACCTAACCACCAAAGAATGGAAACAGAGAAATTAAAGGACGGAAAGAAAAGGTATTTACCCTTAATGAAAACTCACAAGGGATGGGGACAATATAATAGATCAGAAACATAAAAGAGATTCCATATATGTCATGTGTTGCTTTAATTTTATATTATTGCTGTATCCTTTGCCATTTTAAATCACCAATCACAAGCACATAAGAAAAGAAGTAGAACTTCCACCAGCAATTGAAAACCATTTTGAACCCATCAACTTGTCAAAAAGTGTAATCGATATAGACAATGAAATTTATGGACACCCAGAAGCAAGCAATGGATAAATAATTATCTAATTAATTAATAAATCACTGTCAGATAATATCATGGCTCTGAAGGTTCTCTCTGTGGCTGTCAAACTGAGCATTCTCATCCAACCACACTCTGATAAGACATGTGACACTGAATAATTGATAATTGCATCTCCACGTTGATCCAACTTCTCATAATGGAATATAATTAAAACTGGCCCACACACAGACACATGCACTTAAAAAAGAATACTACTCGCCCTACAATTTATCTCTCATTCCACGTTTATGATAAAATGAACAAGACTCTTTTAGTTGACTTCAAAATATGGATATGATGATATTTATTCATCTTCAGTAATATGGTACTTGAATTCGAACACGTATAATTTTTTCTCAAATAGAAAAGAAAGTGGATTACTGTAGTTCGCGGTGAAATGGAGATGGAGCTCAATTATTTCAAAAACGACGGAAATCGTAAAAAGTTAAAATGCTTCCTCTCCTTTTTTTGTATGTACGATTTGACTCTTTTCTTTGTTGGTTAGCTTTGGGCCCACCTCTTCATGGATCATTATTATGAATATAAGCTCTTAAATTGCACAGTGACTGCAGTAATATGTCCTTGTCGTATAATTCTTTCTTAGAAATAAGTGTGGCTCTTACTTTCTAGCGAGATCCTCCATCCGTTCTTTCTAGAAATAACGATTAACCCAGTGTAGTGTGTGTGTTTGTTTAACTATAGACTTCATAGACATTTTATGAAACATAAAAATTTATCTCTTTTTGATTCATTGCAGATCTTCAAACGGTAAATTAAATACACATTTAGTGTTTAATTGCGAGAAATAAAAAAATGGAAAAAAAGTGAAATAAAATAAAAAGATAATGAAAAGTAGAATTGTTTAGTACAAAAGAAAAAGAGGACAAAAATAAATATTTAAATTAAAGTTAATTAGTAGATAAAAAAGAATAAAATAACTTGATTAATATAATTTCTATTATATCCCCGTTGAAAAACATGTTTTTTCCTTTAATTTTCCCAAAAAATATTCTTTCTTAATATTGATGTGGTTAGTTATAATACCATATTTTATATGTAGAAATCAAAGTCAGTATCAAAAAATCTATAATAACACATGTACTTTATTCAACTAATTGAATTAATTTCCTTTAATAAAATACCATGTTATTAATACTATTCAAGTGAATATTTTTTATGATTGTACATAGTATCCACTTGATTGTTATGTGACAAGTGATATACATTTAGGAAGCTTTTTCTTCATTAAAAAAAATTAAAAGTTTATATTAGTTTCTATAAAATTTAAATTTTGGTTTCATTTTCATAAAATTCAAAATTTAATTTAGTCTCCTTGAAATTCAGTTGTAGTTCTTGTCTTGTTTTAGTGAAATCTCTAATATCTTCTTCACTTGATCACTAATGAAATTGCAACACTTGGTCTCAAATTTCTCTACTGATAGAGCTTTCAAAGGTCGTTAGTTAGAACTCCAAGTGTTCAAATAACCAGCCTTGGAGGTTTTGACACCTCTAATCCCTAATATTTCTTTGAGCGTGAAATATTGTTCGTGAGGTGAAAGTGCAATTTGATAAGAAAAAAAAAATTAAAGATTTCATAATGACTAACACAAGGTAAAAAAAAATGGTTAAAATTAGATTTTAAATTTTTTACAGGAATAAAAAAAAATAAAGGACATATGAAACACACGTCACGACATCACCCAAAATATGTATATAGTGTTGACTTGTAAATTGTAACATTGTTTGTCATAATAGTATTAAGTTAACAAAGTCAGTGACATGAATTAAATGTAACGTCTTTCAGAATATAGAGACTAAAAACTATGAGATAAAATAAGGGATTAAAACTAAATATTCAATATTTTATAGAAACAAAAATATATTAAAAGTAATAAGAATATATTTATAAGTTATTGTATAATAATAATATATATATATATATATACTAACAAATTTAAAAAATTATTTAAAATAAATCAAAATTAATTAATAATATTTTTTTTTTACATTCATATCTGTCTTTTCTTTAATTCCACTATCTATCACTTTTCCTCTTTATTATTTTTCTTACACAATTTTCACATCTCATAAGAAAATGTGATACAAACATTATTCTCCCTAAAGGTTCAATTTATATAATTGTTTTTAAATTTCATGAACGAATTAAGTTATTAAATATATTAATGAAAACTTTATTAAAAATCATGATAGAAAAATATTATAAATTACAATGAAATCATCCACATTTAATTTTTTTATCGATATTTTAGGAGACAGTATTCTTGATTTTAATTTTTTTTGGTACAGCTGAGTCAAGAATGGGCTATAGACTATAGTATAGATTAGACTTATAGGAAAGAGAAGAGGGGCCAATTAGGTGTCACGTGGTGGAGTTGGAAAGATGGTGGAATGAACCAAATGCCATGATTTGCTTGCGTCATTCATTCGTATTAGAGACAAAACTGTGAATGGAATGGAATATTCTCTGTTTAGGCGTCACTTATTACTCACTTGACCGCATTATCATTGCGTTTTCTCACGGGAAAGTTATTGTAAAACCAAGCTTTTGAAATCATATTAAAGTTAATTAAATATGTGTTTGGCTAAGGTTCGGGAAGACCGGAAGAGTATAACTATAGTATTGAAATCGTTACCATATAGATATGGTTAAAGTTCAAATATTAATTTAATATACATATATGGAAATAGAAACTATAATACCCTAGCTAGTCAGATTCTATATTTCTATGTATTACCATTCCTATTAAGGAAGGTGACAAAATGCCCAAAGGAAGAAAACATGGACATGACTAATTTCAACCATTCATTTTTGTTTATTGTATTTCATTAGTCTGATTCATTGATGTTTTCAAAAAATTGTAGGACCATTTTCTCGTTTGTGGATTAATTTAGCAGAATGAAGACCTCGCATGCAACAAGATGGAAGTTTAAATTATTGCAGACGTACGCCCTTGCGAATCATGCATGCAAGGGTCCTTGAGTTTTTAATTACTAACCCCTGCTTTTTAAGCCAATTGCTTATTTCTGATGTTACAGTAGGAGCTCCAACTTCACGTTCAGTTTCCGTGTAACTTTTTTTCTTTTGGGCTTTAGCCCCACAGAATACATATATAATTATTTGCTTGATTAATTACCAAGATCTATGTGTGTTATGTTATTGCCTTGTAGCTAAAGCGTAGGACTTCATCGTGAAAAGTATCAGATCTTTCGAAGCACCGAACTCAAGAAAGCAGTTTTTTTTTTTGTCTAACTCGTATTAATTTCACGTGCCCTACACCCTAAATTTAATTACATTAGTTCTTAGGGGGCATCAATTGATGCTTTGCGTACAAGTACCCAATATATGGAGTTATATTATTGTCTATGTTGATGATTATGGTTTTTTTTTTTTTAAATTTAGCTTAATTATATGAGCAACCAAATGTCCATGCAACACCGATAACCTTAATGTTTAATCAACTATAAAATTGGCTGTCTAATTTTCTGTCTTTTTAAATGTTGATCCAAAGCAAGGGAGTATCAATAAGAATATATATTCCATGACTTTGCAGCAAAGCACATGCCCGTCGCTGTGTGTAATACTTTAAATAGCATATGAGAATATGTGAATTATGAAAAAATGCACAGAATTATGTAATGAATTTTGAAGTTTTTCTCGTTTTGTCGGTTGAAACTTGAAAAATATTAAATAAGTATTCTCTGCAAACTTATTCTCTGATTGTTTGTAAAGAAATGAAGGAAAATAGTCATTTTGGGGTAAGAGGAAGAAAGAAGGAAAAATAAGTTTAAAAATGACGAGACTTATTTGTATTAATTTTTGGTTAAATAATCATTTTTGTTCTGGAATGTGTAGAGTTCGGACAAATTCGTCATTAAAAGATGAAAATTCATATTTTAGTTTTCGAAAATAAAAAAAGTGGGATAAATTCCATCCGTTAACATCCGTACATTATAATTAATAGAAGAGTCTACGTGAGACATCCAGGACGAATTTGTTAGGGCTTTACGTATTCATGGATGAAAATGACTATTTACCCAAAATATAATTAATCTTTGTTTTCTCCTCTTTTTTAATCATTGCAAGCATAAAATTACAATAAATAATTAAAAAATCAGAAAAGCAAGCATAAGTTAGAATAAACATAATAATAAGCAAAATATTGATTAATAACCATAATCTGTCTGTTACTCTAAAATTTCTATTATGACAAAATTAGGTAGAGACAAAACTTTTGAATTCTCATTTTTTTGTAAAGATTAACTTAATGATTGTGCATTATAATTTGTTTGAGTCTCATGTGTTGGATAGAGTACTGTCACATTAGAAATTTAAAAGCAAAAACATGGGATAGTACTTTATCCAAAATATGAGACTCAAACAAATTAAAATGCACAGTCATTAAGTTAATTTTTACAAAAAATGAGAACCAACTTGACATTGTTACTTCCTAATGTTGTCATAATAAAAATTTTAGAGTGAACAAACATATTATGTTTATTGATCAATATTATACTTATTATTATGTTCATTAAAACTTATGTTTGCTTTCCTATTTTTAAAGTATTTATTGTAATATTATGCTTGTAATAATTGAAAAAATGGAGAAAATAAAGATTAAATTATATTTTGGCTTGAGCATGGACAAATTCATACTTGAATGTTTAAAACACTGACAAATTTGTTCCTGGATGTGTCAAGTAGGCTCTTTCATTAATGGTAATAAACAAAATTTAACAAATGAATAAATTTGTCGTACTTTTTTCACTTTCAATGACAAAAATTTGAATTTCTATCTTTTGGAGACAAATTTGTTAACACTCTACACATTCAAAGACACAAATGACTATTTATCCTTATTTCTATCTATCTTTCTATTTCTCGTCATTTTTTTTTAAACCAAACATAAGTTCAGTTGAGATGCTTAGGATAAGATATGAGTTTTGGATAATAACAACATAAGATAAGGACATAATAAGTTTTAATCATGTCTAATGTTTGGTACACATCATAAAACAAATCATATAATAATAGGATATAGTATAAATTGTGTTAAAATGATAAGTATTATTTGTTAAAATTACATATAATTTCCTAAAAATAAATTTTAATTTATTTTCTACAAATTATGGAAATTATAAAATATATGATTTTAACTAAATTATACAAAATTATATTTTATTTATTCAATTAATTTTTTCAAATTATAATCAAACTATATAAGTATTTAAAATTATAATTATTATTCAAATATTTTTATTTAAAATCATTTAATAAATATTAATTTTAAAGTTTTTAATTAAAAAACATAATTTATGTTTATGTGTCAAAATTATCTTAATTATATATAATATAACGCTGATTAATTAAAAGAAATATAATAGCATAATATTTCAAATTTAAATTAAGACAAGATTTTTTTTTTGCTGAATATTAAGACAAGTTATTAATTTCGGCCCTTTGGGCCTCCATGTATATAAAAAACAATATTTCAAAATTCAAGAAGAGTACACTTTTTATACATAAAAATAAAAATAAAAAAGTTTTGGTGAACCATTAACCATACCCATTTTAAACATTTTGGTATGATGATTTTTTTTAATATGCCTAAACTTAATCCCTACCGCTATATCAAAATAGACACATGACTATTATGTACTGACGCAAGAAATTACATGCTAATAGTCTCTAGCTACTCCCTGGGGCAAGGGGCCTGTTGCATGATTGGTGCATTCCATTTAGGAAATGCGACCAAAATTTCCAAATACATTGTTTCAATTGGTAGTGTCACCCATTACAAAGTAAACTTTTGGGTAAAAGTTTAAAGGTTTTTATGAGTATTTCAAAAATATTGACTAAGTATATAATACATTTATTAAATATTTTTATTATTTTAAAAATATCAATTATTTATATAAATATAATAAATGCTTTTTAGTAAATAATTCTAATTGTTTTAATTAATTACTTTTAGTATTGATTAACATTAGTCATTAATAAATTCAAATCATTGACTTCATTAGGTGTTCACTGTGCTTGGCATTACTATGATTTAATTTTCACTTCCTCAATTCTAAAATTATTATATCTTTTACGGGTGATGCCTATAAATCAAGAAACTATTAATTAATGTAAAATTTATGACACTTTGACTAAAATATCTTTTTAATATCTTATAACATCATTTAGTTGGTAGAGATTTTTTTAGTAATCATCATAATTAGGCTTTTTGTTTTTTTGATAAAACTCCAAATATTTATACAAGTTTTGTTTTTTTGTTATTATGAAACTAATTATTCTCTTAAAAAATGACACTAATTCTCAATTTGGGATTATGTCATATTAATTTTTTTTGTTCTTTTCTAAGAACGTGTTCTTCAAAAATTGAATTCATGTTCTCACCCACAAATTTAGCATATATTACAAACTGAATCATAGCCATCGAAGCTTAATAGAGATTATTTTAAATTGATTATACATATATATAACTATTAAATGAGGATATAAATTAAAATAATTTATCATACCTTTTTTTTTCGTTGAAAACAAAATATTCCCCAGAACAAATTAAAACAATAGTGCTTAAAAAACTAGTTATTTACAAATTAAACTATGCTAGAATTTATTAGTGTTTATCAAATCTTGTTAATGTTGAATGAATGAATACCAACAAATTGGTATTGAATATGGAAACATGTTACAGAAAAGGTTTAAGAAATGGTATGCATTTTCCATTCTAAAATGATTTCCTTTATTGAGCCACATTTGCTAAGAGTAATATACACTTAAGCTGCAACAGAGAAAGCAATGGTCTAAAGGCTTTAGAAAATGACAAAAAGCATATTCGATCTCGTATTCTCGTCTGTGTAAACTAAAATGAACGAACAGGATGAGTTAACAATTCGAATCCACAAAGTGTATTTTTGCTCATCTTTTTTTAATTAATTTCCCCATCTGCCCCTCTCTCCCTCGCCAAAAAGTACATACATATGCTCACCTATTGGGAAATTTTTATATTTAAATTAGTTCGCATATTATGCCATAACCGGAATACTCATTGATCCACCCTCAAGCCACAACTACTAGATCGCAAAGCTTTAACTATATTCCCTTAGAATAAAACAAAAACAAAAACAAAGTTCTCCAAGCTGGAATGATCAAATTAGCATGTGAGATCGAATCTTATGTACAAGCAGTCATAAAACCTTTCCATATCGGAATTTTGAGTCATAGAGACTGTTCCATAATCTAATATATGCTGCCATGACATGATTAAGTTATGTGTGCCAATGCTACTTTGAACACACTAACCAAAAGGCATTGCATGTGCAAATATCCGAGCAATTATGCTACTAGTTATGAGTCTTTACTCATATTATTTGGTCTACTAAACCCACCACCATGGCCTACTTCCACTTTTATTGGTAGCCACTTTATCAGAGTTCAAGGGTCTTCCTTTTCTTTTCTTTTTTCATTTTCTCCCCTTTTAAAAAATGTCTTTTTCTTTAAGCCATTAAATTGATTGAATTCAACTTCAAATTTTCCTTTTCCCCTTTTGCTTTTCTTTTCCAGTTTACCAGATCACATTTTTTCCACCAATCAATAAGAGAAATTATCAAGTAATGTAGAGGCGAAACGACAAAAAGGGGTAATTTTTTTTTAAAATTATCAAATGGAGATAAAACTTAAATTAATTCCACAAAAAAAAATTCATAAATTATCCTATAACTTTTCAATTAAAAGTTATAAATTGTGATATTTTTTTTTTCTTTTTTCATTGAAAATGTAAAAAATTTCACGATTTCAATTTTTTTAACATGACTTTAAAATTGTAAGAGAGTTTTTTTTTTCTTGAAATCGTAAAATAATTTATGATTTTAATTTATCTTTTTAATATGATTTTAAAGTCGTGAGAATTTTTTTAAGTCATAAACTATTTATGATTTCAAAGTTATAAATAATTTTTTATTTTAATTATTTATCAAATTAATATATGTTTTCTTTTTTAATTTTATTTAATATTTTCTATATTTTTATATTATTTTA